>JACEEZ010010781.1:166794-178924 GCA_016584305.1 Chionoecetes opilio | reverse complement strand
CTATGCTGAGATCTAATTCAGGAACAGCTGTAGCCCATTTATTGTATATTGCCTTGCATGGTTCACTATCATTGGAGAGACCCATCGAGGTGACCACAACATTTTTCATTGGTTTTGGGTTACCTATGATAAAGTTTCGAGGTTGCCCTTGTACTTTGGTTCGTTTGTGGCCGATGCCCAGAAGGAGTTCATATTCACTGGCAACTGTATCTCTGGGTTCACTTCATTCAGGTCGATTGGATTACAGCTACATCTCCTGATCCTCTCACTTTCTTTAACTTAAGCCATCCATATACGTAAGTGTCAAGGACAAAGTATTTTCACCAGCAGCCCTGCTGGTGTGGGAAATACTATACCAGATATATTCCTCTTCATATCTTGGCTGAGAGGTTAGGCACGGAAACTTGCAAAGTACCTGTAGCACTGCATCATCTCACAGGTGGTGATTCAACAAGCAAATTCGGCACAAAAGCAGCTGGACTGAAAGCCAATCCGTGTCACTACCTCCAAAACTTCGGAAAGCACCAAAATGAGATTGACTTTCCATTGATAGAAGAGTTTCTAGTTAATGTGTACAAGTCTGGAACACAATGCAAAACAATGGATGAGCTAAGATATCACCTCTTCCAACACAGCAAAAAGACTATCCTTGACCAACCCCACAGCAGTCGTTCTATCAAGCGGCATATTCTCAGGGCATTTTACAGGACGTAGTACATGCAAATACACTGTCTGGAGAAAGTGTACCTTGATCCAAAGAATTTTGGCTACAGCACGGCTGGTGGCATCCTTAAGCCGGAACGATGTCAGGTCTTACTGCCAGATGACTTTACTGACTGAGGTCATCTTTTACTAATTTTGTTTCTGTTATACACATCACGTCTGGAACTGTATTTAATAAATAATCTTTTAGTTCCAGCCTTCTTGGTATCATCCCATCTATGCATCTATGTTAATATATGCATCACCTTCATTCCTTTTTGTACATCATTTTTCCTCATCCCATTTTCCTTTAGTCTTTTTCCTTTATATACCACTTTCTCACCCTGTCGTTTAGTACCCTCCAACTTTTTTTTTCTTCCTCCGTTCTTTCTTCATTTCTCTGTTTTACTTCTTGCATTTCCTTTAACTTTTTCCTTTATTCTTCATTCATCGCTTTTTTTACATACACATCTCTGAAATCATCAGTTGACCTTAGCCTGAAGGCTGTCTCCAGGATTTCTTCGGTTGCAGTCTGTAATTTCAATCTTAGTTGTATTGGTCTATCTCTTATTCTGCATAAGGTACTTAA
This sequence comes from Chionoecetes opilio, assembly GCA_016584305.1. Classification (NCBI taxonomy): domain Eukaryota; kingdom Metazoa; phylum Arthropoda; class Malacostraca; order Decapoda; family Majidae; genus Chionoecetes; species Chionoecetes opilio. The sequence goes on along the minus strand of JACEEZ010010781.1, from coordinate 177,633 downwards.
GGATCTTACTACTTCTTCCACTTCATCTACAAATCTTGTCTCTTCTTCCAATCATTAAGTTTCATCAAAACGTTCTTTACCGTTTATACTTCTTCTCTTTCTCTCCTTATTCTAAACAAGATATTCTTCTCCTTCAGTCCATAAATAATAACACATATTTTCTTCTCTGCTACATCTCTTATTAAATTCTCATTACTCATCAAAACTTTCACTACCTCTTACTTAACATATTTACTTTGCTCCTTCTTTTGTTGTTCTATAACTTCTTGAAAGTCTACCTTGATCTTCTCTTTTTCTTCTTTCCAGTTATTCACTTCTCCTTTCATCACAGTTGCCACTTGCTCTTTGACCTTTTTCTCTCCATTTTCACATTTTGCTCTAAGTTCATTATTTTCCTTTCTCAATTTCTCCATTTGTTCAATAACTCCTCATTTTCCTTTGTTCCTTGCTTTTCCTTCCTTTTCAGTTCATCTAATTCAACTTTCAGTCCTTCAATTTCATCATAACTCCCTCTCATACCTTGGATCATGCCCTTCATACACTTGAACTCTTCCATCAGTCTCCTCACGTCTAAGCTTGTTTTATCTTGCGTGTGTTGTGTGTGTGTGTGTGTGTGTGTGTGTGTGTGTGTTATTCACCCATGGTCTTGTCCACGCGAGCTGGCTCGCGATCGCCAGTTTTCACCCTCTCAGTGCGAGCTTGGAGCTCATTATAACCGATCTTTGGGCAATGCTGGGACCTCACACACCACACACCCCCACCCCCTTGCTCAAGGGGGACAGTAACCGGCCGAATTTGTCAGTGAAAAATCCCCGGGAGCGCGAGGATTCGAACCGCCTACCCACAGAATGGGAGCCCGGCACGCTGTCACCTGACCATCGCGCGGTGTGTGTGTGTGTGTGTGTGTGTGTGTGTGTGTGTGTATGTGTGTGTGTGTGTGTGTATGTGTGTGCGTGCGTGCGTGCGTGCGTGCGTGCGTGCGTGCGTGCGTGCGTGCGTGCGTGCGTGCGTGCGTGCGTGCGTGCGTGCGTGCGTGCGTGCGTGCGTGCGTGCGTGCGTGCGTGCGTGCGTGCGTGCGTGCGTGTGCGTGCGTGCGTGTGTGTGTGTGTGTGTGTGTGCGCGTGTGTGTGTGTGTGTGTTTGGCTCCGGTGAATATGGAAACAGCGAAAGGTAAGAATGAAAAGAAATTTTGAGGTGACCAGAGTGAAGGTGTTATGAGTTTTGAGACTGGAAGAAAGGTGATTGTGATGGGTAATATAAATGCAGGAATAGCAGCAGCAATAGCAGTAGTAGTAATAGTAGTAGAAGTAGTAGTAGTAGCATTGGTAATAGTAGTAGTAGTAGTAGTAGTAGTAGTAGTAGTAGTAGTAGTAGTAGTAGTAGTAGTAGTAGCAGCTGTAGCAGCTATAATTGTGATGTGGACAATGAACTGATTAAATGGACCAGATGTCTTAGGATCAGAACCTATGTTACAGTATCCCCTCCTGAGGCTCAGCGTGCATGCCTTATGTTGTCAATCATATGGAAAGGGATCACTGCCAACGATGCTAAGATAAGAGAGGTCTTTGATACAAGAATAGGTACACAATATAATATCATCATGAGCAGAATGCTCTTTCCACAATGTTGGAGTAACACGCATGGTGTCAGATGTCGATGCGAGTGATTTCCTTTAATTCCAATTATTTCCCTTATCAATTCCCTTATCAATTCCCTTTAATTCCCAATTTTCCCAATTATTTTATTATTTTGGTTTGCTCCTCGCTTCCCTGCTTTGCTGCCTTCACCTGCTAGCTTACATGTGTGCATGTATCGACCTAGTATTATTCTCGACCATGACCAACAATGACTCCCTATCCTCCTCCTCAGGTTCATCTGTGGTTTGGGCTCAGACGTCAGGGAGTGTTGCCATATCATCTAATACAAATATAGTTTACCGTTATTTTTTTCAGTTAGCTTGTTATTTTATCTGAAAAAAATGGTTGTGGTTGCTGTATGATACAGCAACCACAAGAGAGTAGGCCTACGAGACAACGAGAGTAGGCCTACTGGGGAAACTCTGGGGAAAAAAACGCGCTTCTGAAACCACCCCTGTGTTAGTGTGGAAGAGTTTGAACAAAGGCAAGGCCTTCTAGGAGTGCCCTAATAAAGGTATGTAGGTTTTTTTATTATTTCTATTTGGTCAATTAGTCCAGTTGTCAAACAGGTGTTATACACCTAAGCGTGTTTTGTGGTATGTATGAACTTTTATGGTTGATTGTGGTAGTCTGGCATGTCCTGAGCCAAAATCAGCCGGGTGCTACCTTGGCACCCTTGAGAAATTTTTTTTATGGGCCAAAAACAAAATGGCCACCAATCGCATGAATCGCATATACAGAATATGGCATAACTTCTTTGATATTGGTGCTAGAGACACAATCTTGGTGTCTATTCTCATGTTTTCCGGGTCAAGGAAGCCATTGATGCCACCCAATCATCAGTATTTTTCTCCACAGTATGATATTGCCAGCATGACCAGATATTATATAGCTTTTTGTATGCATTGCATGTATTATGGTGATGGTTCGCTTATATGCATGTTTTTTGCCTCCTACAGGTACTTAACATCATGAGCAATTATGGATGACCAGTGCTTCTTTGACTGTAGAAATAATTCTTCTCGTCTTACTAACTGTGGCTCAGTAGGAATAGAAACGGTGAGAAAATGTAGTGTTAGACGTGGGGATGGGCTAGCTAACAAACGTGTACCATGAGTTGAAACAATCAGATGTCACAAGAGTTGTCTCCACATATACTTCCGAACTTCATATTCAGAGATGCCTATTCAGACAGCAAGCCACATCAACAGAAGAAGTACTACTCAAGAAGTCTCGGCGATCTGGCGACACTTTCATTTTCAGGGAACATTGTCTGTTCTGTGGCGAGAGATGTTTACCAGCTGACCCTCGTAACCCCAGGAGATGAAGAACTGTAATCCAGTGTCGAACTGTGGATTCTTTCAAACAGAACATATTGCATAAATGTGACTTGCGCAATGATGAACTTGCTGATAACGTCAGGGTAAGAGTCAGTGGTGCCCTATCAGATCTGCATGCTGCTGATGCCCAGTGCCATGAGGATTGTTACAAGACGTTCACTAACCACAGGAATGTGAGAGAGAAGTTGAGGACAACACTATCCAATTTCATTGATCCTTTGGACACAAGCAGCCATCCAGAGGGTATCGTGAACATTGCTACAGGTTTAGTGTCTCCCAGCAACGTGAATGTTGACAGAGCACTCCAAATTGGAAGGCAACAGTTGGAACAAATTTGAGGTTGGTTGGCCAACTAACTTCCATGCTACGTTGAAGAAGCAGGTTACAAAAATGGCAGATAGCAAGAAATCAATGAAAATTGATGGCGCACCAGTCTGTGACACAGAACTCATATACACCAGAGTCATTGGTCTCCAACAGTCTCGTGATCTGGACATCAAGGAAGTTCTCACATATGAACTGTCTGCAACTCCTCTAGCACTATTTGATGTGTGTGTGTGTGTGTGTGTGTGTGTGTGTGTGTGTGTGTGTGTGTGTGTGTGTGTGTGTGTGTGTGTGTGTGTGCGTTTTGTGTGGCGGGGTTGAGTTTATTGTCATTATTTTGCAAGTTTCGATTATTGTCTTTTTATTATTCTGGTGTTTCTTTGCCACTTTTCATATTTTTATAAAGGTAATTCTAAACCTGTGTATTAATAGATACCTTTATTCCACTTAGCTGTATTTTTAAGTTTCTTATTTTTCATCAGTAGCAGCGAAGTGGTCACAAAATGGCCGATGAATTAATTATCTTAGTACTTATATATACACACTTCAAGTTATTCATTATAGTATCGTAGAATATTTTTGGCAAAGCTACATATAAAAAAACCCAGTCTGTTCACCTTGCTACATAACTACATTTAGTATTTTTAGGTCAGTCTATAAAAAAAAGCTGAATTAGTAGAAAATAAACGTGCTGAGTGTAGTTGTCAGAGTCAGCACAAGTCAGCCTAGGTCAGCATAATAAGGGAATATTTAACCACATAATTTGATGATGGGGAATAACGATTATAGGAAGAGAAGAAAGAGGGGAAGGAGGATAGGGGAGATAATGTTGGTGTAGAAAGGGAGATGGGAAACAATGGATGATAGTTACGATGAAAGGAAGAGAAGAAATAGGAAGAAGAGGAGGACTAGAAGGGGAGATCATTTTAGTATGGAAAGGGAGATGGGAAAGAATGGATGGGAGGGTGATAATGAAGGGAAGGGAAGGAGGAGGAATAGGAGAAGAAGAATAGAATAGAAGGAGTAGGAGAGAGAATGTCGGAGTAGGAAAGAAGGGATGAAAGAAAGAAATGAAAGAAGGGAATGGAAGGGAGGGAGGGGGTGATTTTTTAATTGGTGTACCGCAGTATACTTCTTTCATTCCTTGGTTTTCTTTCTTTTTCTTTCTTTTTCTTTCTTTCATTTAAGCCAGATAGATTCGAGACTTATGCATTGATGGACATGTTTCAAATTGTGTGATTCGGTTTTTTTGTTTTTTTTTGTTTATTTTCGTTGGTTTGTTGTTGTTTTTGTTTATTTTCGTTTGTTTGTTGTTGTTTTTGTTTGTTTGTCTGTTTTGTCTCGTAATATATGACTCACTTTATAATTCACTCAGTTGTAATTTTGAAAAAGATTTGTTTTAATTTTATGGATAAAAATTGAGTAATCTCGAGGTGGATAAGGACGATAAAATGATTATTTTTGGGGCAGCTACTACTCATTTTTACCCCCTTGGACCCAGAGGTAGTTTCCATTGTTTTTTTGGTATATTAGACTTTTTTTTAGTAATTAAGAATATTTATAGCATGACCTTTTTAGTACCTTTTTGACTAACAATTTTGGTATATTATAACTTTTCGAAATTTTAGGGCTCGACAACAGACGATTTTTATAGCAAAGGAAATTTTGGGCGTGAAGGAAAAAAGTTTCCCACAGGGCCCTTGATTGGTGAGGGGGTTAGGGGTATTTTGAATTTTCCCCTTCTTTTCCCCCTTTTTTCTCCTCTTTTCCCCTTTTTCCCCTTTTCAAACCCTCTCTCTCTCCCCCCTCTTTTTCTCTCTCCTTTTTCCCCTCTTTTTTCCTTCTTTTTTTTTTTTTTTTTTTTTTAAATTACAATGAATAAGAGAATATGATGAAAAGAAAAAAGAGAGAGAGAGGGAAAGAGAGAGAGGAGAGAGAGGAGAGAGAGAGAGAGAGAGAAAAGAAGAGAGAGGAGAGAGAAAAGAGGAGGGGAGAGGAGAAGAAAAGGGGAAGAGAGAGTATAAAGGAGAAAGAGAAGAAGGGAAAGAATGTATGAGAGAGGACAAGGGGCCCCGTAGTAAATTGAACACCTTTGTATTTCTTTTTTTTTCCCCTTGTCTTCTTTTGTTTGTTACTTTCTTTACCCTTCCTTTCGCTCAGCCAATAGCTTCCGAGACTTTTGTATTGTTTCCCAAAGGGGTTTCAGAGATGTGATTCCTTTTTGGGTTTCCAAAGCATGAGCTTTGGGTTTTGATTCATTTTTTATGTATGATTTTGTTGTTTTATTTGTAGTGTCTTTTTTTATTTTTATTTTTATTTTGTATCAATAGAAAAAAAACTTTTTTTTTTATGTTTCTTCTTCTTTCGTTTTTTTGGGGTTTTATTTATTAGGGGGAAACCCCCACAAAACACACACCACACACACACACACCCACCCCACACCGACACAGACACGACACAGCACAGACACAAAAACCACAAACAACACACACACACACACCCACACACACACAGAACAAATACAGACACAGAACAGACCCCAACACACCACACATAATACACACCCCAACCACACACGGACACAGACACGACACAGACCCCCAACACACACACAACAAACAACACACACACACACAACACACACACACACACACAAACACACACACACACACACAAAAACACCCCACACATAAAAAATAAATATATAACGAAAAAACGCTAAAGAAATCAGAGGCCAAAAGGTTAAAACAAAATATATTTAAAGGGAAGGGAAAAAGATAAAAGAGAAAGATGGAGAGGAAAAAGTGTTTAAGGAAAAACTTCCTTTAAACAGCCTTTACAAAGAGGGGAAAGGGGAGGAGGAGAAGATACAAATAAAGAATGAGGAGGAGGGGGAAAAACACAAGCAAATAGAGCTCAATTTTTTTTCTCGATTCCAGTGTAAAGTGAAGATAGGGAGAAAAAAGAGAAGAAGGAAGGAAAGGGAAAGAAGGAGGGGGAAGGAAGGAAGGAGGAAGGGAAGGAGGGGGAAGGAGGGAGGGAAGGAGGAGGAAGAAGTCGCAGCCGATAGGAAAAAATAAAAGGGAAAAAAGGAAGAGAAAAGAGGAAGAAAAGGAGAAAGAAGAAAGAAAAAAATAAGAAGGAAGGGGGGGGAAAGAAAAAAGGAAGAAATGAAAAAATTTAAAGCACGATGCCTTAAAGTAGGAAGGAAAAATAAGAAGGAAAAGAGGGGAAAGGGGAGAAAGAGGGCATTGGCGGGATAAAGAAGAGAACGGCTGATACTCGTACAACGAAGGTTAGACAATAAAGGTGAAGTGAAGAAGATGAAAAATGAAGGGGAAAAAATACCCGACGCTAAGTGATTCTCTTTTTCCTTCCCTTCTTCCCTTTCCAAATTTTTCTTACAATGCTGTCAAATTTTTATATTTTTTCCTTCCTTTTCCCCTTCCCCTTTCTTGCTTCAATCAGTCGCCTCCTCCCCTTTTTTTCCTTCCCCTTCCTTTCCCCCCTTTTCCTTCTTCCTTCCTTCCTTTTCCTTTTTAGAAAACGCCACCCCTCATTGTACTCTCTAATTGCCACCTGATAAAAAGCGTTTGTCGTTTAAAGGTAATTAAGCATCTTTACATTTGCTTGAGTATTACGTTTTGTTGCCTTTGAGATTCAGGTGTTTGTGTTACAGCAAAAGATTATTTTTCATTTCGGATATGATTTTATTTTCTATCTTTTTTTTATTTGTGTCACTAGAACAATAACAACAATAACATACTATCATTAATACAACTACTACCATTCTATTCTACTATACTACTACTACTACTAGAAATTTCCTCTACTTTCCTATCCCCCCCACTTTTGATATACTATTACTTTAAACAACTACAAAATACTACCACTCCTACCCTTACTACTATTTCCCCACTCTACCCTCACACCACTACCACCACTTATATAACCATATTCTACCCCCCCCTTCTACTAATACTACCACAAAACCCCACTTTACTACCCCACCACTACACCACCACCACCATGAAAAGGGAAAAAAGACAGAAAAGGGAGGGAGGAAAAAAGTAGGGGTAAAGGAAGGAAGAAAAGGGGAAAAAAGGAAGGAAGGATATAACTACAGCTACTATTGCTGCTGCTACTACTACTAATATTAATACTACTAATACCATTATACTACCACCACCACCACCACTACCACAACCACCACTTTTATTACTCCTACCACTACCCCCCCCCTCCCCCACACCCCAGTATCTTACCTGAAGTAGGTGAAGATGAAGACAGTGATGGCGAGGGTGAGGAGGGAGAGGAGGGCGCCGTTGAACGTGATGAACCGCACGGCCTCCACCACGCCCTGCGACCCCGCCTGTAGGGGAGGGAGTGGGAGAGCGGGAGAGAAGGGGGAGAGAGGGTGGGAGAGAGAGCGGGCGAGGGGGGGAGATAGAGAGAGAGAGAGAGAGAGAGAGAGAGAGGGTGGGGGGAAGGGATAAGGAAACGGGAAATTAGTTGAGACAAATAAGGAAGAAAGGAAGGAAGAAGATGGAAGAGGAGAAAATAGTCAGAATTGAAGGAAGGAGGGAGGGAGGGTCAGAGAGAGAGAGAGAGAGGGAGAGAATAAGATAATGAGACAGAGAGTAAAAGTGAGAGAGGGGGAAAAGAATGAGAGACAGAGACAGAGAGAGAAGGTAGTTAGTCATAATTGCTGTAAAACTATCAATATTACGTAAATACAAATGAGAGAGATAAAAAACAAAGTCAGATAGACAAAAAAAACATACAAAACCAAGCCATCATTACTCAGTTACCAGTTTCCTCTCTAAAGATTCACAACACACCAAACTAGCGACACACTAAACCCGGAGCTTCAAAACAGCGAGCCTGGGGCAGCGTTGCCATCAAACACCAGCTGAACCGTATTTCCAACTATTGGTCAATTCATCTTTCCGTTTCCCATCAGCGCATCTTGAAGTGTTGTGAGGGAAACACGTACGCATCTACTTGCTTAAATCATATCGGTGCATGTGTATTTAAGAGTAGGGAAGACAAGTAAGAAGGAAGAATACAAATTAAGGAATGAGGGAAGGAGGGAAAGAAGAACTGAAAATTAAGCAATATGATATTTACTATTTCTACTATTATACCACCATTACTTCTACCACGCCTACTACTACTACTACTACTGCTACTGCTACTACCACCACCACTACTACCACCACCACTATCATAACCCTACTCCCCTACATTGTCCCCTACTCTTAAGAACAAAGTGAATCATCTGAGGAAAGCATCATTGGTAACTCATCTACCGCAGTCTACCACACTTCCCTATGCGTGATGAGAACACTCAGTTTGATTGCTTTGTGCTTCTGGGAAGGGTGGGTTATTTACTGTGTCAGTGTCTTTTAGTGATACCACGTAACGACATTGTACGAATTACCAAGCGTTATAAGCGTTAATATATAAGCGTTATAAGCGTATATACACGTTATATAGCCTAAAGGTTTGAATAGTCGGCATATAAACGATTTGCAGGCAGATTTGCGGGCATTTTGCTACTTATTTTTGCCCTTTGTCAGCCCTTTATGATTTAAAAAGAAAAAAAAAGCAACGATAAAAAAACAGGTGTCAGTGAACGTTTAGTTAGCTGATTAGTGACCAAGTTAAGTTAAGCCAATCCCGTGCGTTCAGAAAAGGTAGTTAGGAGGCCCAATTTTCGCCAACTGAACGTGCGGCGAGTATAGTGATTAGTGATCATGTTCAAGGCCTGCCGGTTCAAGGTCAAAGGTACCCGCCCGTAGACACTGTGAGGCGTTGGCTCTCCCGATCTCCAAGGGCAGTTTAGCACCTATGAGGCATCAAGTGCTTGAAGAACCTATCCGTATTGCTAAGATGCTAGACAGACTAGATAAACAGGCAATGCTGAGGATGGAAAGACAGCTAGATAAACCATTGTCAAGGCTGAAAGTGAATGAAAATATAAATTCTTGTCTGAAATGATCATTCATTTGACTATTGAAGTTTGGGGTTAGAATTACTCCATAGGTGAGACTTTGGACTTGAGAACGGTTATAATTACGTGTCGTGTATTGTCCTAAACTACAGGGAGGATAACTGAAGGGAAGAGAAATGCATCGGTTCTCTCATCGACGAGTATACTGAATGACGTGAATGGTGAGTACCTCGTCTGACCGTCACTTCCTCTACTCTCCACTTCCTCTACTCTCACAAGCTCCTTTTCCTCTTCCTCCTCCTCCTCTATCCCCGACACCAATGTTCCATCACGCTACCTCTTCCTGTGTTTGTGTGTGTGTGTGTGAGTACGTACACCCACAATAGCCAGAGTCATCCCTGCCTCATCCTTTAATTACGTGTGGCTGTGGTGAGCGCGTCGGCCCGAACACAGCGCTGCTCTTACCTCCGCCATCCCGCCAACTCGTCTGCCCCTTCCATCCCTGCCCACCCTTAGGGCCGGATTTATAAGGGGGTAATTTCCCCGGGCCCCCTACCAGAGGGACCCCCAGACTTCCTTTATAAAATAATGCAATGATTATAGAATTAGTTTTATTTTTGAAAATAAATGTGTGTGGGGGCATCCTAAAATAGAGACAGGGTGCCCCGGGTGCCCTCCCCCTTTGAATAATTAGATAATTTGGTAACATACCGAGAAAAATTAGCAAACAGTGTTAATTAAAAACTATAATCATACATTGATCTATAATTTCACCTTAATTTAATTTCTATGTTTAGGCGCCCCCGAACCTGAAGTGTCCCGGGCCCCCCAAGGTCTAAATCCGGCCCTGCCCACCCCTCATCTAGTGTCCCGAATTCCACCTCTTAATCCACCTCGCCCTTATATCAATCACACACTATATACCAAACCACCTAGCACCCACAACTAACCCACACACCTACAAGCGCGGCCTCTAGCACGCCACCCCAACCGTCAGACCTTCTCCGTCAAGTGGACTCTGTAAAACGTTCCGTATGGCCAACTGTCGATGTAAAACGTTCCGTATGGCCAACTGTCGATGTAAAACGTTCCGTATGGCCAACTGTCGATCCAAATTCAGAGTGTAGTAGTAACCGAGGCACGCTGGAGGGAGGGGCGGGGAGCGGAGAGGCTGCTCAGTATGCGGCGCTAAGGCGGCGTCACACTAGCACTTTTCCGTCTATTTTTTCCAGGAACTGTCTAAAAACTAACCATTTTTTGACTGCAAGCCGTCACACACACAATCGTTTGCCTGCACTACCAGTCAGCTGTTCCTGCGACTGTAAACAAACATGGCTCCGACGCCAGGGCAGGCTAGAGTACCTTAGGGCAGGCTATCGCTGGTGTACACTTAATTATGTGTATTATCAATCGTAGACGCGCCAAACAAGTTAAAATACATACAAATATATACATAAAAACAGTAATAGATGAGCGGGCATCAGCCCGCCGCTGGAGCCGAGTCATGCGAGTCATGCGAGAGACTGTTGCCTGTTTTATAAAACTGGCTTTTAAATGTATCTACTTGTGCAATAGTCACCTG
>JACEEZ010010781.1:74294-161794 GCA_016584305.1 Chionoecetes opilio | reverse complement strand
GTAGGTAAATAAGTGACTGAAAATATTTGACGCAATTCATTGTTGAGATGAAGTTGTAGTCAAGTGCTGAATGGCCGTCACAGCAGCCAGGCGGACGTGGGACACAACCATCCTGCACGCAGTGCAATGGTGCTTGCCATGTAGAAGGTAGAAGTTAATGAATGTGAAAACTCTGCAAGAAGGTTTTTTTTAGGTCACTTTAGTAACTAACTGGAATGTTCTAGCTGTTCCTCGTTTCGTTTTAGAGGGACACCATGTCGATAGTTTTTATGTATCTTTTTTTTTTACCATTGGATGTCTCTGCGGAATAGAAAATATTGTTAACGTTGTCTTCCAAGTTTGACTGAAGAGATACGCTCTCAGGATTGCTGAGCCTCGTGGAGAACCCTCGTACTGTATAATACTTCCATAGCACTTTTATTTAGACAAAAAAAAGTCCATCATGATAAAAGCTAATGGAAAAAAACTATGGAGAGAACATAGTCAGATGTACTGTACGTTACCTCTATATACGTCAACAGGTGTGCGTGCGTGGGGCAGCGTTGTGTTCTGTGTGCAGGGTTTGGGGTGTTTTGTGACAGTCCGGTCCAGTTTTGGGCAGGTGTTTGCCCGGGACGCATATTCACCAACTGTAACCTGCAGGCGCACTCCGATTCAAGTGTGGGAAATCCGATTCAAGTGTGGGAAATTCTGGAGTTTTAGGGCAGACCCAAAGAAAACGAGCGCGCAGCAACACGCCCTTATGGTTGAAGTAATTTGCTTTTACTCTGCCACAAAGTAAGCCTGGGTTTTATATGTTTTTTTGTTGTGTTTTTACATATATTGTTAAGATAATAGAGAAAAACGGCGCAAAAGGCGTAAAAGATTGTTTACGGGGAAAAATGCTGAGAACGGCTCAAAAGGATTTCAAAAAAATATATCAAAAAAAACAAAGCCATTTTCGTGACCCAGCACGTACGAAAGTTTGGGAAAAAATGTTTAAAAAAAAAAACTTTTTCATGTTATCTCAAGAACCGGAGAGCTATGGGCCCGAAAACGGTGGCTATAGAGTAAAACGTTTTTCGCCGCGCTGGGGTCCCTCTGGTATAAAAAAAATTAAAAATTTATCAAAAATAATCCAATAAATAAAAATTTTTGAAAAAGGTCAAAAAACTATTATATCCAAATACTTGATTTGCAAGAAAAAACGGATAGACCCCCTAGGGTAGTCTCTTTAAGCTGGACAAAATTTTTATTTGTGTCGTTTTTCGTCTAGGGTCAATTTTTTTCATTGTAAAAGGGCGTAAAACCAAATCAACCCAAAAGTTTTGTTTATTTTGCACCCCAAAAATGTTGAAAACTAGTTTTTTCCACACATCGTGAATTCTTTTTAATAAGAATTATAATCTTTATGTCAATAATATTTGTTTTTTTTTCCTAAAAGGGAGAATAGTTTTTTGGAAAAGGGCGTTTAAAAAAATATTTACAGGGAAAAAATTTTAAAACAAAAAAATATAGCAAAAACTTTTTTCCTCAATAAGATGTTAATTTTATTTTTTTTTATTGTATGTTTTTAATGTATGGTTATTTTTGAAACATTTTTATCTTTTTTACCAGGGCCCACGTCGCGGGCTGAATCGTTTATACTCTATAGCCAGTGGTGTACCGGGGGGGGGGGGGGGGGGGGGGGGGGGGTCATGCGGCCAGGGCCCCCCGCCTTTAAAAAAAAATAAAAAATTATTTATTATAAAAATAAAATATATATATATCCAAACCATTATTAAAAGGTTCATGATTTTATATTTATAAAAAAAAATTTTTTATTAAAAAAATTTTTATTATATATAAATTATAATATATATATATATATATATATATATAAAATAATTATATATATATATATATTTAATAAATAATATTTTTATATATATTATATAATTTATATATTTTAATATATATAATTATTTATATAATATATATATTTATATAAATATAATATTTAATATAATTAATTTATATATATATTAAAAATTTATATATTTAATATTATATATATTTAATATTATTATATTTTATATATATATAAAAATATAATTATATTATATATACTAATAAAATAAATATATATTATTTTTATTTTTTTTTTTTTTTTTTTTTTTTTTTTTTTTTTTTTTGGCCCCCCTTTTTTTAATTTTTTGGGTAGCCACTGCTATAGCCTACCATTTTCCCCTTAGCCCCGGTTTTGAGAATACATAAAGTGTGTTTTTTCCGAAAATTTCCAGGCTTTCGTACGGCTGAACGAATATGGACTTTGTTTTTTTGATAATTGGTTTGAAATCTCTATTTGAGCCGTTCTCAGCTTTTTATCCCCCTAAACATATCTTTTACCCATTTGCGCCCGTTTGCGATTACTTAACAAAATTTTGTAAAAACAACAAATAAACTATAAGAACCCAGGCTATATTACGAGGACGTAAAAGCAATTACTTCAATCATACGGGGGTGTTGCTGCGCGCTCGTTTTTTTTTGGGGCTGCCTAAAAATCCAGAATTTCCCCCACTTGAATCGGGGTTTCCCCCCACTTGAATGGGGTGCGCCGCGTTACAGTTGGTGAATATGCGCCGGGGGCGTCTTCGCCTTAAACTTTACCAGATCACTGTCCTGCTTGAGTTTGTGAGGGATTAATGTAAAACAAATTTATGTTCATGTTTTTGGGGCAGTGATTAAGTTCTTTTTTTTGCTTAATATGATTTGTGTGTCCCCTTTTTGTTGTTTTCCCTTGTGTGTCCCTTTTTGTTTTGTGTTTTCGCGTGTGCGTTTTTCATTTTAAAAAGAGTGGTGAGCACCGGGAGGTACACATGGGGTGACCTAAGGGGTCGGGATGTAGGCCCCGGAGGTTCAAAAACCCCACCTCCACCTTTCCCGGTTACTCCACCTGTAGTACGACAGCTGGTCCGACTAAAGGTCGGCTTTTTGTCCACCCCCAAAAAAATTGTTTTACGACCCCCGCCCCCCGTCCTACTGTTTCGCGGGCCCCAAAAAACCCCCGAGCATACCTGCTCCCCTGCCCCCATCCCACTAATTCCCATCTGACCCTGCCTCCCCAGGCCGGAAAAATGTACGGGGTGCAGTGCGTTGCCTCCTCACCCTTTTCCTACGCTCCGCCCCTTGTTTTCCCCTACCCTCCCCCCCGTTAACATTATTTTTAAATACTGAACACTCTGAGGGGTTTATATTTAGCCGGCTTCCTCTTTAGAGAAAGCAATAGGGAAAAAAAAAAAAAAAAAAAAAAAAAAATGGCAACACTGGAATCGCTGCAAGATGAGAAACATTCAAGCGTTCACGCGTGGCGGGGGGCATATTCGCGTGATTTGGAAGAGTTTTGTGGTCTAGGGATATCAACCGCCAATCACGGTTGTCAGAACTCGTGACGTCACACAAAGGGGTGGAGTCTTAACGTGAATCGCCGTGAGCGAGGCCCTCAGAACTCGTGACGTCACACAAAGGGGTGGAGCTAACCTGAATCGCCGTGAAGCAAGGCCCTGTCCCTCCTCTCTTCTCCCCCTCTCCTCTCCCATCTCTGCTCCTCTACTCTCCTCTCTCTCTCTCTCCTTCTCCTCTCTCATCCTCTCTCTCTCCTCTCCTCTCTCTCTCTCTCTTCTCTCTCTCTTCACTCCTCTCTCTCTCTCTCTCTCTCTCTCTCTCTCTCTCCAATACCTGAAGGCAGTGAAGGGGTGAAGGGAGGTATGAAGGGAAAAGTTTAAGGGGGTTAGGGGGGAGGTATTGAAGGGGTGAAGGGAGGTATTTGAAGGGTGGGCATGGGCAGCTTCTCTTTCTCTCTCTCTCTCTCTCTCTCTCTCTCTCCTCTCCTCGTCTCTCTCTCATCTCTCCTCTCTCTCTCCTCTCTCAAATTACCTGAAGGGGTGATAGAGAGAGAGAGAGAGAGAGAGAGACGAGAGAAGAGAGAGAGAGAGAGAAGAGAGAGAGAGAGAGAGCTTCCTTATCACCCTTCAAATACCTCCCTTCCTCCCTTCAATACCTCCCCCCTCACCCCCTTAAACTTTTCCCTTCATACCTCCCTTCACCCCTTCACTGCCTTCAGGTATTGGAGAGAGAGAGAGAGAGAGAGAGAGAGAGAGAGAGAGAGAGAGAGAGAGAGAGAGAGAGAGAGAGAGAGAGAGAGAGAGAGGAGAGAGAGAGCACAGGGCCTCGCTTCACGGCGATTCACGTTAGCTCCACCCTTTTGTGTGACGTCACGAGTTCTGACAACCGTGATTGGACGTTGATATCCCTAGACCACAAACTCTTCCAAATCACGCGAATATGCTGGCGGGGGAGTGGGGGCGAGGGCCACGCTTCCTTGCCCCACGCCGGGTGACTCATCCACTTGGCGGCCGCTTCAGGAGAACCACGTGTGCCGAGTTCTGTTTGTTGCGCGTTATGCGATGTAACGAATGCGTCAGGTGGAGGACGCGTGTGTGGTCCACCAGCATCCAATAAGCTGATGGCAGACCGACCTGTAGACACCGCGGAGATTTATCCTCAAGTGGTGAGACACGCCCTTGTTATCTAAATGGGTGATTATCCTCTTTCAGACACCGGGTCCTGAGCTCACCTGATACAGTTGATTGCTGTTGTATTAGCAGGGATACTCCCGGGTAAGACAGACAAAACTGTCTCCCCGTGTTTCATGGCGTCAGTCACTTGTCAAGTTGGCTGTCACGCTGAGCACCACGGTCTGCCCCTGCATAGAGTGACGCTCAGTCACCAGCCGACCATCTTAATTACCCTTGTAAAGTACCTGTTGATCTTGTCGCTTATCAGTCCTGCTGCCCTCTGACGACACAGAGTGGCTGGCCCACAGCCCAGGGGCTACATTCAGAGAGGCTAACTTCCGGTCTTCACGACCTAGCGACTTCCAACAGCTGTTTTGGGCAACTTTTGGCATTCTGCGGGCATATTGATGACGTACTTAAAGACGTTGAGCTGTCAAAAGCAGGCAACTGCCTCCAGGCAGTTGTAGAGCACGCAATATACATAAAAATACTCATAAATTGAGTATATATGATGTTTTCTGACTCAAGAACTGAACAGGGCAAGTATACAAATGAAATTAGGCCATAAAACTATCTCCTACACTCGTGGTGAGTTTATTATGGGGTGATGGGCCGAGTGCTGAACGGCGGCACCTCACCGAGACCCTGACCGAGACCACCTCGCTTCACCACCCCGGCGGGTAGCTGCCACTAACCGCCACGCATCAGACTGAAGGTATAATGGCTCCCTTTTCCTTAATAAAACCCCAAGCCCTTGTCCATCCAGCCGTGATGGGTATCTCCTTCTCCTTCTCCTCCTAGCCTTTTCTTGTAGCAGTTGGTGGTAGTTGTGGTAGTGGCAGCGGTGATAGTGGTAGTGGTGGCAGCAGTAATGAAATATAAGCCGTGTAACACACATTTCAGCAAGTGTTATTGGAGTGGTCTTCGTACTAAGACGATGCTTGGACGACAAAAACACGGCTTATATTTTATTACTGCTGCTTCTGCTGCTGCTATTGCTGCTGCTGCTACTGCAACTGCTGCCGGCTGCTGTGGGAAGGGGTTGGGAGGAGGAAGAGGGGGAGGAGAAGGAGAGGGAGAAGCTAGGAGGTGGAGGAGGAGGAGGAGGAGGAAGAAGTACCTTTTCTTATAGCAGTTGGTGGTGGTTGTATGGGGCGGGGGATGTATGGTGGTGGCAGCAAAAATAAAATATACCGTGTAACACACTTTTCAGAAAGTGTTATTGGAGTGCTCCGTAAAAAAAGGGTTGGAGGATTACATAGGATTACTAGGAATAACGCCCCACCAGGAGACCTTTTGGGTAAAATGACGGGGGTTTGTTTAAAACTAATATATACCCACAACTATTTGGAAGAAAACATTTGGGAAAAAGGATACCATTCCAAAAAAGAAATGGGAAACCCACGAATTTAAGTGCAGAAAAAATGGTATGAAATATAAAAACTATAACTACCCACCACTACAACTAATCTCCGGGGGACTAAATATGAATCCCGAGAGCACTATCAAAACCCATTTACTTTACATGCGCGTCAAGTCTTTTTTTAAATGTTTTTTATTGTGCTGGCTTCAAACATTTTTTGGGTAACTTGTTCCTGAAAAACACTCCACATTGAAATAATTTTTACGGAGATCTGATGCACAACGTTCCCGTTTAGTTTTAAACCTTTATTTTTTTTTGTCAATGAGTTAAAAGCTAAATGGGTTTCTTGTTTAATGACATAAAAATTTTTAGGATTTAAAGGTTTCTATCAGTCCCCACGGATTCTCGACCTTTAAGGAAAAAATTTTAATTTTCCGCAGTCTCTCTTCTAATAAAATTTCGCAGAGATGGAATTTGTTTTTTTTGCTCTTCTTTGCACTGATTCCAATTTTGTTTTGGGTCTTTTACGAAAACAGGGCGACCGAATTGGAGGGCAAATTTCAATGTCCAACCAAAGGGGACGTGAAATAATTGTGTCTTTACTTTCGGAGTTTTTGTTCAAAATTCTTTAAAATAAAGCCCAACTCATATTCGCCTTTTACTGGCCTAGGCAATGGGACGGTTTTAAGATCATTACTGAGAGACCCCTAAACCCTTTTCCTGCTTACTTCTTAACGATTTATTTTTGCATTTGATGTTAATTTGGGTTATCTTTTGCCTATATGCTCTTAAAATTTATCGGAATTGAATTTAAAGCCATTTTCACCCGTTGATAGTTTGTCAAGGTACTTTGTTAGTTCGCAGTTTTTCTCTAGTATATTTTTTACCCCCCTAATTGGTGTCTCTGAAAATTTTTCGATATTTCGATACAGCCCGCAGCCAGATCGTTGTTTTAATATCAAAAAAAGAGTGGGCCCCAAGACCGAGCCCTAGCACCCACTAGTAACTTTAACCCAATCATTTTTTTTTCCCCCATTTTTTACTCCCTGTTTTTTTTACGATTTGAAACCCAACGCCAACCCATAACAAGTTGCTCTCCCAAAGCCATGTCCCTTAGCTTTGCAAAAGTCGCTTATGGGAACTGTATCGAAGGCTTTTGAAAATAAGGATATTACTCCGAGGGAATTTTACCCCGTCCCAGTTTTGAACGACCATTAAAAAATTTCCAGTTTTGGGTTACAGATCCTTTTTTCGAATCCATGTGCCTTTTTAATATTAGTTATTTTCTGAAAAAACATATTTTATCCGGGGAAATTTTTCAAAGTTTAAAAAATAACTTCTTTGGGCGATAATTACTTGCGAGGCCTTTCCCCCTTTTCTTTTCTTTTCCCTTTTTTTCCCCCTCTTTTTTCCCTTTTTTTTTTTCAAAACTTCTTCCTTCCCCCCAAAAACCCCACGGTTTTGCTGGGTCAGTTTTGCAAATACTTGATACTTCGTCTACTTTATCTTTTCCTTTTCCAATCTACCCTTTTTCGAGTCCCGCATACATTTTTACTTTCTGGAAATGGACTTGTCTTCTTTATAAATCCCGCATTAAAGAAAGCATTGGTACGACTGCCTGCTCTTATTATTTTTCCCCAAAATGTTATTTTTATCATTCAGTGGGCCCAAATATATTTTTGGGACTTTTTTTTCTTACTTCGAACGTAAAAAAAACCTTTTTCGGGTTTGATTGGGGTTTTCCTTTTGCAATTTTTTTTTTTCCCCAACTCGCGTTTTTTTAGTTTTAAATTTAATCCCCTTTGAAAACGTCGTTTTAAAAAAACTCTTTTGTATTCTCTTACGCCGTCCCGCCTTTTGTGTTGTAAACTTTATCGCTCGGGCGTTTTCTGCCAAGATTTTTTGAATCTCATTAGTCTCCAACGGGGGTCTGTTTATGTTATTCAGACGTATTCCTAATGGGAAATTTTTTTTAAACCCACCGTTTGGGGATTTTATTTGTGAAAAAATTTACACCCATGTTTTTCCGCATTATTACCGGGGTTTAGTAGGAAACCCAATAAACTTTACTAGCCCCTTTCTGTCTTCGTGAATCGTTTTATTAAATTGGGAATAAAAACCGTTTTCGTGAGTTCCATTGCAATTTATCCGCATCTGTTTAAACCTGCGTCGCTGTTTCCCAGATGTTCACCTATTGCAGTTAATAAAATCAACGATGTCGGTAGTGAAAACAAAATCTAAGATACTTTTATCCCTTTGTAGGCTAGGCCCGCCTGTTTTAAAAAAACTTCGTTTCCATTAAAGCAATCGCATATCTTCTCTTCAGCAAAAATTTTATTCCTTTTATACGAGGTAGGAAAAATCTCCACATAAAATTGTATCGTTTTATTTTTGACAACTGACTTTAACTCGTCATAGGGGAGGCAATCGTTCCGCATTTTTTTTGGGGGACGATATTTGTCCCAATATTTAGAAATTTTAAACCGTTTAGTTTAAAATTTTGCGTAACTAGTCAAAATCTTGATTTACTTTATCGATTTCGTTGCTTGAAAATTACTTTGTGAAAGAATGACACCTCCACCGTTTTTATGCGTACGACAATTTGGGAAATTTTCTTATGCCTGGAATGGTATTTTAGCTAATAAAATGTTATCTTTTGTGTTGCCCAATCTCAGTGATACAACGAATTTGGGGTTCGGCAACAACGTATGCTAATAATTCGTTTTCGCATTAAATTGCTTCTGGGGTTTGGTAAGAAATTTAAGTTCCTTGATATTTTGGTAACCTTGCTGAGGGTTTAAGGCAGGGGGTTCTAGGGGCCCGAAAAGGGGGTTTATTTCCTACTTTTTTATTAGTATTTGCGGAACGGACCCTGCCCCCGTTGCTTGGGGTAGGAAAAAGGGGGTTTAAGGGGATCTGTTTTCCGCCGTCCGCTCTGTTTTTTTTATCTGTAAAAGGAAACTTTATATTTAGCAGACGTCCTAATCTTTCGTGGCCAACGGGGCTGAGGGGGAGTCCCTCATCCCCAAACGGAGGAAACCTCAACCGGATGGGGGCCCGTAAAAAATTTTCCCAGAAATTTGCGAATCTCATTCTTTCCCCGTGCACAAAGAGACCTTAGCCGGTTATTTGCCTAAACGCTTTACGTAAAAGCGTCGGCACACACCTGTCTTGGGAGAATTTCCTGAAATAAGGGTATATTATTTTGTCTTTAATTTCCCGGGTAATTCTTGACTTTCCGTATTTCTTTTAGGCTGCTGTAAGTGTTTGTTCCTGCTGAAATGACATAGAGAGTGTTATCATTATGTTCTTTGGGGACGTCTCGCAGGCTGCAGTGATGTGTCGATCTGGTCCTGGGAAAAAGAAGGCTTTTTTTGCCCTCGTGACCCTTTACCACAAAACTCCACCCGCTGTCCTCGGAGAATTTATCCCCCATAATCTGGTTTCGTTAACGTCTCCTTTCTTTCGCCAAAACCCAAATTTGTTAAAAAGGTTTTGATTGTTAGGGGGCCTTGACTGCGCTGTTCGTCGCGATCCTCGCCCTTTCTGGACAAAGGGCGGGGAAGGGAAAACGAGGGTACGGGGGGAGGGGGAGGGGCTGGGGTGGGGGAGGAGAAGGGGAGGAGGAAGAGGAGAAAAGGGGGAGGGGGAGGGGGAGGGGGGGAGGAGAGGAGGAGGGGGAGGAGGAGGGGAGGAGGGGAAAAAGGGGGTGGAGGGGAGGAGAAGGAGGAGGGGGAAGGGGGAGGGGGGGGGGGGGGGGGTTGATGAAATAGAAGGGATTTGGTGGGTAGGGCCGGAGATTTAAAAAGGGGGATGATCTTAAGTTGTAGGGGTGTGCGGGGGAAAATTGGGGGGAGGATGAGGGGAGAGGAGGAAGGGGGGTAGAGGAGGAGGTGTTTCTCGAGCGGAAGAAAGGGGAAAAGGGGGGCGAAGAGGAGGGGGGGGGTATGGAGTATGGGTGGGGGGGAGGAGGGAGGAGAAGGAGGAGGGGGGGGGGAGGGGGAGGAGGAGGAGGAGGGGTGGAGGAAAAGGTGGGGGGGAGGAGGAGGGAGGAGGGGGAGAAAGGGGGGGGGAGGAGGGGAAGGGGGGGGGAGGAAAGGGAGGAGGAGGGTGGAGGGGGGGGGAGGCGGAGGAGGAGGAGGCGTTTTTGCGGCGGGGGGGCAGCTGTGGGGTGGAGGGGGGGGAAGAAGTGTAAAAAGGGGAGGAGGGGGAGGGGGAGGAGGAGGGGGAGGGGGAGGGGGCTTGGTGGCGGCGGTGGCTGTGGAGGTGGAAGGGGGTGCAGGTGTGAGGAGGTGAGGGGGGGAAGGGGGAGGAGGGGGAGGGGGAGGAGGGGGAGGGGGGAGGGGAGGAGGAGGAGGATTTGCGGAAGGGGAGGAGGGGTGGTTTGGTAAGGGGGGGGAAAGGGGCTGAAAAGTCAGTCATTTTATCGGCTCCAATATTTTAACTCAAATTCTGCAAATTCAAAAATTACTTTGTAGGCTGCTAAATTTTTTGACAGTTCCCCTAGAAGACGTTTGTCTCCTGTAGAATGGCGTCATGTTGCACAACCTGCAATTTCAGAATTTACAAAATACGCGGAGCGATCATGCCAACACGTAACACATTTTTCTCATTCTTGAAAGGGATTCTTGAAAAGGGGGAATCTACTAAGTTAAAAAAGGAAGTACACCAAAATCGGGGGACCGGGGGGTTAAGGATTTTTGGGGGTCGGTTTCACGGTCGGTGGGGGGTCCAAAGTAAATTTGCTGAGTCGGTCAGAGGGTCAAATCCCTTGGAATACCTCAGGGAGTGGCCGCTTTGGGGTTTTTGCCGGTGTCTGGTGTAGTTTTACAAAAAACAAGGATATTAAACAAATCTTCAAAGCAAAGGGCGATTAATAAAAAAACACAATACTGAGAGTTTCAATTAAAATGACGTTTTAAAAATTAATTTTAAGCACAAGGACTCTGTTAGTCTTTACCATGTGTATCATGTGGGGGTGTAGTAATGATTGTAAATAAAAACTTTACTGACGGCTAAATTATTAAAACAACTTGCGTGACAAATCGTAGAGGGTGATAAAAATTTGGGCAGCGGCTCTGAACGGTTTGTGGTTTTGCGGGAAATGCGGGTCGCAGCAGGTCCACAGGGGCGAGAAAAAGTCGACCTCAAACGTGTAGTAGAGACGGGGGGGAAAGGGGGAAAGGAGGGGGAAGCTAGGAGGGGGAGGAGGGAGGAAAAAAGGGGTGGAGCATTTTGGTTGGAGAGAATTTTTTTAAAAAAACAGCTGAGAGAAAGGGAACCCTTTGTGATTGGCTGAAACTTTTTGGAATCTTGTATTCGCTGGCGAAGCTGTGACTAATTGTACTCCTCGCCAAATCAGCTTCGAAGCCCAAGTGACACCGTAAGGACCCCAAAAAAGGGTACGGGAAAGGGAAAATCCCCGTCAAATCCCGGGGGTTTTTTTTTTAAAATAGGGGAAGTTGGGGTTAAGCCCTAAAAAC
Source organism: Chionoecetes opilio (assembly GCA_016584305.1). NCBI lineage: Eukaryota > Metazoa > Arthropoda > Malacostraca > Decapoda > Majidae > Chionoecetes > Chionoecetes opilio. The sequence continues at coordinate 150,413 of JACEEZ010010781.1, read as the reverse complement.
CCGGCCCTTTAATTCCTGAATTTTCTTCCCTGGGGCCCCCCCGATTGGCTCCACTTCCCCCCCACCTATAGCCTCCTGGGGCTACATTAAAAAGAGGCTAACTTCCGGTCTTCACGACCTAGCGACTTCCAACACTTTTTTTGGGGAACTTTTGGCATTCTGCGGGCAGATTGATGCGTCTTAAAAACTTAGCTGTCAAAAAATAGCGACCACGGTAGGGGTGGCGTAGAGCGCAATATACATAAAAAAAACTCTAAAAATTGATTATAATTTTTTCCCCGACTCAGAACTGAACAGGGCAATATACAAATGAAATTGGCCATAAAACATCTCCTACCCCCCTGGTGAGTTTATTATGAGTTTTTTTATGGGGGGATGGGCCAGTGGTGAACGGCGGCACCCCCACCGAGACCCGCCGAGACCACCTGCTCCCCCCCGGGGGGTACTGCCCTAACCGCCAGCTCAGACTGAAGGGATAAAGGCCCCTTTTCCTAATAAAACCCGAAGCCCCTTTCCATCCAGCCGTGACGGGTATCGGTGTTAGCCGGGGGTTTTTGGGCCCGCCTCCCGGGGGGGTTGCTTCCCCCAAAAAGGGAGGGAAACCAGCTACGAAAAGGAGATTATCAAGCGGAAAAGATAACCCTACGCACCGTCGCCCTGCCTTCTCGTACCAGAATCCCGCGACTTCCGGGTTGTACAAAAAAGAGGAAGTTAGTTAACAAACCCGTACCCTTTAACTCTTTCTGAATGTCTGCCCCGAGGGTCACCTTTCTTCAACTCTCTCTCTCTCTGTCTCTCTCTCTCTCTCCTCTCTCTCTCTCTCTCTCTCTCTCTCTCTCATCTCTCCTCCTCTCTCTCTCTCTCTCCTCTCTCTCTCTCTCTCTTCTCGTCTCTCTCTCTCTCTCTCTCCTCTCTTCTCTCTCTCCTCTCCTCCGTCCTCTCCTCTCTCTCTTCTCTCCTCTCTCTCTCTTCTCTCTTCTCCGCTCTCTCTCCTCCTCTTCTTCCCTCTCTCTCTCCTCTCCCATCTCTCTCCTCCACTCGAAATTTTGAGCTTTTGAGCTACCTCTGAAATTAGAATAGTCTTGTTCTGCTTTGCTTTCATAAGAACATAAGAAAATAAGAAGCTACAAGAGGCCGCGAGGCCCTACACGTGGTAGTTCCTGTCACCTAACACTACCTACATCCACCTTTCATCCCCATCCATGAACCTATCCAGCTCCCCTTTAAAACTCCCCAATGACTCAGCACTAACTACCTGTCTACTGAGACCATTCCATTCATTCACCACCCTATTTGTGAGCCAGGTTTTCCCTATTTCCTTTCTAAATCTACGCTTTTCCAGCTTGAATCCGTTACTTCTTGTTCTACCCTGGTTAAAAGCCGTAAGAACTTTTCCTACCTCTCCTTTATTAAATCCCTTTATCCACTTAAAAACTTCTAGCAGATCGCCCCTTACTCTGCGTCTCTCGAGTGAGTGTAATTTTAATAACTTCAATCTCCTCTCATAACTAAAGTTACGCATCCCTTGTATCATTTTGATCATCCTTCTCTGCACTTTTTCTAACAACACTATATCCATCCTGTAATATGGAGACCAAAACTGAACTGCATAGTCTAGGTGAGGCCTGACTAGAGCCAGATAAAGCTTTAGAATAACTTCCGCACTTCTACTTTTAACACTTCTGGTAATGAATCCTAATACTCTATTAGCTCTATTTCTGGCCTCAATACATTGTTTCCTAGGTCGGAGGTCTGGGCTCACCCTCACTCCAAGATCTTTTTCACCTTCTGATCTTTTCAGCGATACATTGCTTATGGTGTATCTATTACCAGGGTTTTTTCTACCAACATTCATAACGCTACATTTATCAATATTAAATTCCATCTGCCATCTGACTGCCGACTCGTTAAGTTTATCTAAGTCTCCCTGCAATATGTTTACGTCAGACTGTGATCCAATAATCCTACCTAACTTAGTATCATCAGCAAACTTGCTGATATCACTGCTAATCCCACTATCCAAGTCGTTGATGTAAATCAAAAATAGTAATGGGCCCAAAACAGAACCTTGTGGAACTCCACTTGTCACCAGTTCCCATTCAGATTTGGAACCATTAATTGTAACCCTTTGTTGCCTATTACTTAGCAAAGCTCTGATCCAATGAAGAACCTTCCCATCTATACCTTGAGCCCTAATCTTATTTAAGAGTCGCTCGTGTGGTACTTTGTCAAATGCCGTACTAAAGTCCAGATATATTATATCATAATCCTTATCATTATCTGCCGTCTCATAAACTTTCCTATAAAAACTCAATAAATTGGTGAGACATGACCTACCCTTGGTGAATCCATGTTGTGAATCATTGATCAAACTATGTTTATCTAAGTGCTCTCTAATGTTTTTTGCAATAATAGATTCCAATAATTTATCCACCACTGATGTTAGACTTACGGGTCGATAATTTGACTTTAGTCCTCTGTCTCCCTTCTTAAATATGGGAACAACATTTCCTTTCCTCCACAATAATGGCACATCGCCTATCTCAACCGATTTCCTAAAAATGTGCACTAACGACTCACTAACAACCTCCTTGCATTCCTTTAATACCCTGGGATACACTTCATCTGGTCCTGGCGATTCAAATGTTTTCATTTTTTCTATACCCTCCTCCACCATTTCCCTAGTTATCACAATATCTTTGAGTTTCTCCTCATCGCTTCCTTTGAACATCTGTTCACTATCAGGTATCGTCTGTGTATCCTCCTCCGTAAAAACACTTAAGAAATAATCATTTAGACTCTTACACATATCCTCATCCGTATTTAAGACCTCACCCTGTCCTGACCTTAACGGCCCAACTAATTCCCTTGTCCTTGTTTTATAAACCTGATAGAACCCCTTTGAGAAAAGGGGTTCCTTTCATTTATTGTAGTCATATTACCCTTTAGTTGACCAATCTGGCTCTCGTGTGGGTGGCTTGTAACCAGTTTTCTTTAAAGTAAATATATGAAGAAAAACAAACCCCGTCCTGGTGTCCAGCAGTGCCTGCTTGGAGGTGGCCAGGATCCTGCTGCGCCGCCGTCAGATCTGGGAAACATAATGCCAACGACCTTGATGATTCCGTTGTAGCCGCCAACCCTGACACGGGCACTTGCAGCCTCGCCCACTGCGCGCCGTCAACTCATCACTTCGCCTCCATACACCAATTTGCTTCCCTTTCCGCACGGATGCTCATGTTACTGATGCACCTTCTTGCTTATGTATGTCTGTTGATAACACAGTAGGGAATATACGACCACACTCTGTCTTGCAAGCTTTCAGGACCGTAAACAAAATGTGTGGAACGCAACCAGTACAAACCTTAGTGCACTCAGACACATATTTTGCTCATTTGCATCACAGTAATTGAAAAAATAGCATCCAAGATATGAAGACCTTACCGTTACCTTCTTCTTTGACCTTTCCAATGCTGGATGAAATGAGATGGATGGGAAGGGAAGCCACCATTAACAAACTCAACCCTAAAATAGCCTTAAGCTATGGAGTGACGCGTGCACCATCCCAGAAGCGGCTCCTCCTTTGGTCGTAAAGTAGCGTCTCCTTGGGTGATCGGACGCCCCTCGCCGCCAGGGCTCCGCAGGTGTGAATGGCGGCCGCGGCACCTTTGTACCGGTCTGAAAAACTAGCAAGGTAAAATGAGTGTGTGGTTTACGTAGCTTGTTACCGACCGACCGCCTTGTGACTTACGGCACGATAATCAGCGCGCGACGAAGACTTATGCAGACAACTTCATACCAATTTAACTGCCAAAAAAACAAGAATAGGAGCGGGTGAAAGAAGAAAATAATCGAGGAAATAGTATGGTTATTGAATCTCCAATATCTCGTATGTGTGCGGGGAAAATACAAATCGTCAGTTTATCTATCATGGTTGGCGAGAGGGAGAGTGGACAGGCGACAATCTGTGAGGTGTTCCCTGACCCGCTGCCTTGCTGCGCTGAGGGGCAGGACATTAGAGTGACGGGAATAAACACTGACAAGATAGGAAGACAAATTAGAAAGTTTACTACAAGGCGAGAGAGAGAGAGAGAGAGAGAGAGAGAGAGAGAGAGAGAGAGAGAGAGAGAGAGAGAGAGAGAGAGAGAGAGAGAGAGAGAGAGAGAGAGAGAGAGAGAGAGAGAGAGAGAGAGAGAGAGAGAGAGAGTATACATATACTAGTAAGAATGGATTGCAGGAACTAAAAGATCAATAATGTTCATGGAAAAAGTATTCCCCCCCCACACACGCGTCAACTTAGCCACTTTCCCACAGAAAAAAGGGGCACAGAGTTGATGTGTGTGTTTGTGTGTGTGTGTGTGTGTGTGCGTGTGCGTGTGCGTGTGCGTGTGTGTGCGTGTACTCTTGCCATGAAACACCAGAAATTGTCTACGCGCCTTTCCACTAAAATTGGTTAATAGACGTAAGGCATGAGCAAAAAAAACAAATACATAATTATGTTTTCTTTTGTATTATTCTTATCATATCATTTCATCTCCTTCTTCTCCTTATAAATTTTGTTAAAGTCATTAGAGCAGTATCGATTCATTTATTCAAATAAAGATTTCGCATAAATATTTCCACCTACACGAATGAGTAATATGCCTCAACATCTATTGCTCACAAAAGAACGTTCATGTATATAAATGTTCCGTTCTCTTCTCCCGTCTCATATATTGTACGTAATGCTCGGCTTCCTTCCTCGTGCACGGGAGGGAGGGTTGTGGATTGGAGTGCGATTATTCCACGCCTCGTCCCACTTACATATCTCTCCACTTGACCTCTCCTGCAGCATAATTGTTCCACTTCTCCCTTTCGTATTGCTTCACTTCCACACCGGAGGACGGAGGTTCAGCGTCACATATCAGACTTTTCTGTACGCCACTTCGTAATGACGCAACTGTTTCGCTACCTAGTACCTCACCCTCCAGCCAGCCCTGATGGTGTTCTGGATATTCCTTTAAGGCCCAGTCACACATACACGACGCACGGCCCGCGCACTGAAAAATTAGCAATTTTGGCCAGTGCGTTGTCGTTCGCTAGGTGTGCGTCAGCATTCGTTGCTCGTTCGTCGAGCGCGCTGGACCAACGCTATGCATTCGTTGTCATTCGCTGTGTGCGTCGGGATTTTTGTGCATGCACAGAAATATGCGCGGAGCTCGACGCATGAATGTACACGCCAGAAGGACGCTAGACACGCGCAGAGCGCGCTAGCAACACGCTGTGCATTCGTTGGAATTTTTAACATGTGCGCTCTGTATACCCTATGTATGCGCCCTGTATACGCTCGGCGCGCTAGCAACACACTGTGCATTCGCTAGCATACAACTCGCTAGCTTCTCCCAAATCCTGACAAAAGTTGGGCGCACAACGACGCACTGATCTTATTTTTCATTTTTTTATTAATTTTCAATGCGTGGGCCGTGCGTTGCGTATGTGTGACTGGGCCTATACGCGAGTAAGCTACTCACACAGGTAGACTCACTTTGAAACGTAGATGATGAGTCAATGTCCAGTTACTTCACGTTTCAATCAATCTGTGTAAGTTGGAATATTATTCAGTGGTGTCGTGAGGATGTAGTGAGACGTCAGGGTAATTGACGTAGTTCGTATAATTGTCTTAAGCTTCAAACTATACACTTCACGAAATATATAGCTAAAGGAGTCCCTGGCTACACAATCTCCGTTCAATACCCTGGCTCAAGACCGTCTGTCTGTCCTCTCCCTGTCTATCGTCGAGAGCGGCAGCAGCTGCCGCTCATGCAGGTGTCAAGTACTCATTTATCTATCATACATATACCTCTGCTCCACTATTAAACACATAGTAATGAGCAAGTATTGTTTCTACCATAGAATAAACTGATAATATAACTACTCTATATAAATATCTATCATGTTACCATCTATATATAAGATCTATATAATAAGCTACGTGACATCTCTTATCTAACCTTGCCGGCTCTCTATCTTGCTGATTCTACAGTAACTGGGTGAAGCCGCCACATTGAGTGCCACACCCATACATACGTCTCTACCCTTATGTATGCCTTAACATCGCTCGGTCACGCGCCTGGAGCGTCCACGCGGCATAAAAAAATGTACCTAACCATGTTACAAAAATGTGTAATACCTGTCAGACCTGTGAAGATTGAGCTTTTTCACGTAAAGTATACTTGGCTAACGTGATAGCTCGCTTGACACAACAACACAAGTAGGTATTGTACACTGGGATAAAAACAATGGGGTTTAGATAGTCAGGAGAGGCGTTCTCCAGAGCCGCGGTATAATGCGACTCGTCAGAGAAGGTATTAGGAACAAATGCTATTCTAGAGAATGTTAAACTCTGAAGAGATTTGAGCGGAAACAGTGGAGACGTTTCTTGTAAAAGCTTCCTGGAAGCATAACAAAAACCAACACTTACATAGTGACCAGAAACCCGTTGATAGGAAGTTCCGTAAGGGCAAACGACAGTCACATGATGTTCGCTCATAAAAATTATTGATACCCATGAAACGGATTCAATGCGTCAGCTGGACTACCGTTAAAAATGTCAAATTCACATATGCCACCTTAAATATGAAGGAAGGCAAATAGTGAAGCGGTAAATAGATCCCCTAGGCGGCCAGATGCATAGAGACAGATCATCAGCCACTAAAACTAGAGATGATAGTAAGTCCAGTGTTATAAATGTCTGATTAACAGAAAAATTGAAAAGATTCCACCCAATAAGTCTCAAAAATCTCTGATGACTTAAAGGTGACGTGCACCACAATAACATCCATGGTAAGCGTTACTTACAAGACCGGATAGTAGTGCTGAATAGCATCCTGTCTTAACAAGGGTTGCAAATTTAATTCATCTTGACCATTATCCAGTGTATGTAAGAAATCCTCCTCAGTAAAAAGACTCGCGGTTACTCTCCCACTAGCTGCATCTACCATGTTTGGCTAAGCGCCGCAATATTGGAAATAACCACATTGAATGAGGATTAAAAAACTAGTACAGTTTATAGGTCAAATGGATTTAAATGGTCAAGGAAATAAAAATCACTTTAGAGCATCTAAACGCACAGTCGCACTGTTCAGCACTCTATTAAGCTGATTGGCCTGTTAATAGGTAAAGGCAAAAATATTCAAAAGGTGTCCGAGATCAATATCAAGAATGTCCAACCTTTTACTGTTAATGCTAATAAACCATTAAGTTAGCCGCCAATATAGTAACCAGTCATTTATAGTCCTCCCGCAAGTCTCGGACATGTTCATCCATAGCTGTCTCAAAACAAGAACTGAGACACCCCGCCAAAAGCATTGACAAGGTCTCGCTTGGTTTGGGCATGCACAGGAATGGAACCTATAACATGGTTGGCATGCAACAAGGTTAGCTGCATGAAGGTCAGTCGATCCTTCCGAAGATCTATAATGATAATAACATACAATACATGCATTTCACATAGCATGATGTGAAAGAAAATTAGTTAGACTCGGGGTCGTAGATTATAGCCGTGCTTGGCGTTAGTGGGGATTGGGTTAGTGGAAGTGCGTGGAGGTAGGTAAGCACAATCAGCAAAAGCCGGGTCCCGTCGGGCTTTGTTCTTTAACCTGTCATTATGAATTATTTGGACAGTTTGAAGAAGTGGATCCAATACCTCAAACTTATTGCCATGCTTCTCACCAACAACAATGTGCGGGCCCAAGAATTTCGGCGCCAACTTGGAATTTCTACTTGGACTCTGAACCATTACGGTATCGCCTTTTCTTATTGTAATAGGAACCGCACGCTTATGTTGTTGTGCTATCATTTCGGCACGAGAAGCTTGTAGCCTTTCCTTGACCCTTTTGTGTATATTAGTAAAGACATGCAAATGCTGATCCAAATAGCTATCTATGTTATACACAGGTTTATTGGGCTTGGCCAATAGGTCATACATATGTCATCCGTTTATCCGCACCATAAAGTATGTAGTGAGGAGACTTGCCCGTGGACTCGCAAACTGAACTATTAATGCAAGCCGACACGTAGGGTAGCCATCTTCCCAATTGTCGTGCAAACTGTTTACAACAGGTCTCAACGCGTCAAGGATCTTCCTGTTAACGCGCTCCGCCAGCCCATTCGAGCCTGGATGGTATGTGACCGTGAGAGTCTCCTTAATATTGTACAATGTACAAATCTCCGTAAGCAATGCATTACGGAACTCTGCGCCATTATCACTGAGCAATACTCTTGGTGTGGAATAAGAGCAGAAAAGATGAGTAATTAATGCATGGGCTACAGTCGCAGCCGTTTTATTCTTCACCGGTGCAAGGACTACAAACCTTGAAAAGTGATCTACACACACCAGAAGATATTGTGAGCCGTGGTGACTCTTGGGTAACTGTAGAAGATCTATAGCAACTACGTCCCATGGTTGCTCAGGTGGTGGGTATTCTAATATAGGAGCGGGTCCTGGAGTCGTCCCTTTGTTTTGGGCACAAGAAACACACCTGGCAACATATTCTTCAATGTCCACACGCATCGTGGGCCAAAAATACACACGCCTCGCGGCTGCTAGGGTACGATTACGTCCCGGATGTCCAGCCATGGGCACATCGTGCACAAGTTTGAGTACCGTAGGAACGAAAACGTCAAAAATAACATATTGTTCCACTGGGTCTCTTTTCTGTGGCCAATGTCGGCACAGTACCTTGTCAGTCGACAGGAAAAATTGTGAATAATTCACTGATAATGATGGTAAGAAGGTCTCATCGCCTGACTCTAAGGCCGGGGTTCTTAACCTGGGGTATCCATACACCTTGGGGGTATGGGAACCAAATGCTGGGGGTATGGGACTTGTTCTCCGGATATTTGCATTTATTTAATTTCAATGTATTAATTTGTACTTGAGTAGAATGTAGGATTATTAACTTGCACTGTTATTCCATATTTCAAAACAAGGCATAAGTGCTACCCTAAACTTTCATGAACGAAAAAAGATAAAACAACTAATGAACTTTCTAACTGAATATTTTCGCCCCTTAGCACAAATTAGCACTCAGTTGTATTACCTTCGTTCGATATAAGGTTAGGAAAGCATTTAAGTGTGATTCTAAATTACATCTTTCGACTGTTTCCATTTTTTTTTTTTTTGGCAGTTGAGCTGTTGGCTTTGTCGAGGTTAGACGCGCTCTCTCCGTCCATCTCTTCTTCACATTTTTCTCGTGAGTGTCTTTATAATACGTGAATAGACATTGAAAGCTGGGTTGCCACACAACGCCAGTATTTCTATTTTTTCATGGGAAAAAAGTACTATTGCGGGCTTTATTATAAGACCTTTTATGTTGCTGTTTCGTTACATTAATATATGTAGATAATTTTCTCGCATGTTTTTAATGAAAATGGGACATATTAATCGTAGAATAAGCATTTGTCAAATGATTCACTGCGTGCCCATTATTCCTGATTATTATAGTATGAAGGGCCAGAAATATACAACTTTTCCTACACAGAGAGAACTTTCTTGATTTATACATATACTAGCCGCAAAGCCGCCCTCCGGGCGGACTTTTTCGCTAGCTCCTGCGGAGGGCTATTGGTGGTGGGCCTTTCGGCCCACCACCTGTGTTTGGTGGGACTTCGGCCCACCAAACACGGACTCTCCAGATAGCCCCTTCTAGCTTTCCTGAAATCATGGATGTAGAAATGTAAGTATTCCCCCCACCCATTCACTCACCCATTACCCATCACCCCCCACCCATTCACTCACCCATTACCCATCACCCCCCACCCATTCACTCACTCATTACCCATCACCACACACCCATTCACTCACCCATTACCCATCACCCCCCACCTATTCCCTCACCCATCACCCCCAACCCATCACCCCCCACCCATTCACTCACCCATCACCCCACACCCATTACCCGTCACCCCACCCATTCACTCACCCATTACCCATCACCCTACATCAAGGTTTCCTCAATTCTCGCAACCCACTTTTTTCACAATTATCGCTAAAAGGCTGCTAAAAAAAAAAAAAAAAAGTGATCGGATCATCTCATAATTGGGCTTAAAACCTTCCCCTGGTCAACCCGGTTCCAAAAATGTGCCATATGAGGTGATTGCGCCACGGGGGGCGGAACCTATACCACACACACACACACACAGACAGACAGACAGACAGACACACTTTCGCTTATATTTACCACTAGCCGCAAAGCCGCCCTCCGGGCGGACTTTTTGGCTAGCTCCTGCGGAGGGCTATTGGTGGGCCTTCGGCCCACCACCTGTGTTTGGTGGGCCTTCGGCCCACCAAACATGGACTCTTCAGATAGCCCCTTCTAACTTTCCTGAAATCATGGATGTAGAAATGTATGTATTCCCCCCACCCATTCACTCACCCATTACCCATCACCCCCCACCCATTCACTCACCCATTACCCCCCACCCATTCATTCACCCATTACCCATCACCACACACCCATTCACTCACCCATTACCCATCACCCCCCACCCATTCACTCACCCATTACCCATCACCCCCACCCATTCACTCACCCATTACCATCACCTACACACCCATTACCCATCACCCCCCACCCATTCACTCACCCATTACCCATCACACACACCCATTCACTCACCCATTACCCATCACCCCCACCCATTCACTCACCCATTACCCATCACCACCACCCATTCACTCACCCATTACCCATCACCCCCACCCATTCACTCACCCATACCCATCACCCCACCATTCACTCACCCATTACCCATCACCACACACCCATTCACTCACCCATTACCCATCACCCCCACCCATTCACTCACCATACCATCACCACACCCATTACCCATCACCCCCCCCCCATTCACTCACCCCCACTTACCCATTCATCACCCATACCCATCACACACACCCATTCACTCACCCATTACCCATCACCCCCCACCCATTCACTCACCCATTACCCATCACCACACACCCATACCTCACCCACGCTTCATCACCCCCACCCATTCACTCACCCATTACCCATCACCACACACCCATTCCTCACCCATTACCATCAAGCCATTCAAATCATCTATTACCCATCACCACACACCCATTCACTCACCCATTACCATCACCCCCCACCCATTCACTCACCCATTACCATCACCACACACCCATTCACTCACCCATTACCCATCACCCCCATCTATTCCTCACCATCACCATCACCCCCACCCATTCACTCACCCCACACCCATTACCCATCACCCCACCCATTCCTCACCATTACCCATCACCTACATCAAGGCTTTCTCAATTCTCGCAACCACTTTGTTTTCACAATTCTCGCTAATAGGCTGCTAAAAAAAAAAAAAAAAAAAAAGTGATCGGAACATCTCATAAGTGGGCTTATGACCTTCCCCTGGTCAACCTGATTCCAAAAATGTGCCATATGAGGTGTTTGCGCCAAGGGGGGCGGAACCTATACCACACACACACCACACACACACACACAACACACACACACACAGACAGACACACTTTCGCTTATATTATTATAGATTACCCATCACCCCCCACCTATTCCCTCACCCATCACCCATCACCCCAACCCATCACCCCACACCCATTCACTCACCCATCACCCCACACCCATCACCCCACCCATTACCCATCACCCCACCCATTACCCATCACCCTATATCAAGGTTTCCACAATTCTCGCAACCCACTTTTTTTTTCACAATTATCGCTAATAGGCTGCAAAAAAAAAAAAAAAAAAAAGTGATCGAATCATCTCATAAGTGGACTTAAAACCTTCCCCTGGTCAACCCGGTTCCAAAAATGTGCCATATGAGGTGATTGAGCCATGGGGGGCGGAACCTATACCACACACACACACACACACACACACACACAGACAGACAGACACACTTTCGCTTATATTATTATAGATATATATATATAAATGCAACTGACGAATACCAGCAAAGTATATAAGAAACATTAATGTGTACAACAGTGTGTTGATGCCTGAGGTACGACACTTTCTTCAGACTACAACACGGGTTCTTTATCCCAAACACCCCCTCCCTTCCTTGGTCGCCTCCCGTGCGTTTGTACGTCTGGCAGCGTATCTTCCTGATACAGTTTTCGAAGATTTCTATATACATATGCTATGCCACTTGGATCCGTAACTTTCTTACAGTCATACTTCACTTGAACAACAATACTGATGTACCTCATATTTATCATGTTCATATTAATCATGTATAAGACATATACAAGTACTACAGATATTCATTCATATATACGAAGATTGTGATTAACATGGAGATTGAAGTGTATGTGATATGTATGTGAGTAATTCATGATACTATGAAAGTAACTTCATTACTGAGAGGGGCTCTTATGTGGAGTAAACGAAAAAAACTATTTACGAAAAAATTAATAGTCACCCATGTTGCCCGCACGGGAAAACGAAAAAAATGTAAACATATCAGTACATGGAACCTCTGGCCTCTGCGTCTAAAGGCCTATTATGCTGTATGCAATGTCTCTTCTATGCGTAAGATTGCATATTAGATGTTTGAATATTATTAGGCTTAGGAAAATTATGCAGTCCCATATGTGCATTTGCAATTGCAAAATTTAGCCATTTCTTTTAGCTAAAATGCATATTTTCACACGTTATTAGTACCAGTACTTAATCCAATATCTATTTACTTATTTTTATAGGCATAATATTTGCAGTTTACAGTGCATATTTGGATGCATATTTATCAATTATAAGTGTAGGCTCTGTTTATCATAAGCATAATTATGATTAAAAGATGTGGTAGGTATAATATGGCTACGGGTTGGTAGGCTTATAGGGGGCAAGGGGAGATTTGTTTTCATGAGGGTCTTAATACCATATTGCATTTTTCTCATTGCAGTACAGTATAATTAATGGTGCTGCTAGCACAGGTTTTCTAACGTGGCATGGTTCTAGTACCAATTAACAGTGTTAGGAATGATATATATATATATATATATATTATATATATATATATATATATATATATATATATATATATATATATATATATATACATATATATATACTACCAGCAGGATACCCGGCGTTGCCCGTGTTTATTTTTTTGCATAATAATAGCAAATAATATCTCTTCCGCCCCATCCCGTCCCGCCCCGTCCGTCCCCCCCCGCCCAGCCCCGCCCCCCCCCCGCCCCCCCCATCCGTTCCGTCCCACCCCGTCCCGTCCCGTCCCCGTCCCTCCCCCCCCCCCTCCCTGTCCCGTCCCGTCTCGCCCCGTCCCGTCCGTCCCGTCCCGTCCCGTCCCTCCCCCCTAATAACCAATAATATCCAAAAATGAAAAGTCTCCAAAAAATTCCCCAAAAAAATCTCCAATGAAAAAATAAAGCGTAAAAACCTAATTAGAGCCTTCCGGTTTAAGAACCCCTTACAGTCTTCCCACAAACTGTGGGGGGGAGTAGGGTAACAACAATGGACATTGCCTTTATATATTAGCTACAAAAGGGGGTGCCCCCCGGGGCCCCTTTTTCTCCTGCTCCTGCAGGGGGGCTGTGACCTGGGGCCTTTTTTTAGGTTGTTTTTGCTTCAACCCCACCGGGGTCGGACACGCCCCTAAAAAACTCTTCATCCCCCAAGTCGATCAAAACCAAAAATTTTGGACTACAGTGTCAAGTCTTATCTCGCACGGTTTGGGCACCACAGCTTTTTTTTAGGTTGTTTTTTGGGGGGCCCGCCCACCAGGGTCGGCCCGCCCATCAAAAAGATAGCCTTTTTATCTCCGCGGGGTCATGAGGATTCCAAATAGGGGGGCATGGGGGTTTTTGGCCATCTGTAGCCGAGTCTTAACGACATCCCAACACACGACAGACAGAAAAATTTTTGATAATAATTATAATATATATGTACATATATACCACATAAATAATATTTATATATATATTTAAATTATAATATATACATAATATATATATATATACTATATATATAAAATATTATACATATTAATAATATATATACATTATAAATATATATATATATAAATAAAATATTATATATATACATTATATTATATACATATATATAAAATATATTAATATATATATATATAAATAAAACATATATATATATTTAAAATATATATATACAAAAAATATATGATAATATATATATATTTATATATAAAAAATTTTAAAAATTATATATCTAATATATATATATACATTATATATATGCATATATATATTTTAAACAATGCTATATATACATAATTATTATTAATACATATATATTTAATATTTTAATATATATAATATATAAATTATATACTGTTATTGGGTGTCCCAAGAAACCGACGTGTTCGGATCACTCCAGCACTGTTCCCCTTGTTCCTGCGTACAATTTCAAAACAGGAAAACTTTCAGCTTCCTCTCTCGTTTTTTACTGGTCCGCTTTCGTTCAGTTTTTCTCTCGCTCAGAGGGGGGGTATTTGTCGCGTGTGTCGTTGTCGCGTGGGGTGCCCTTTGTGGGGTTTTTTTCTCACTAATCAAATTTTACAACTATCTTAGTGTGTGAACTTAGTCGTTTTAAGGTGTGCCTCCCGTATCCCTTGTATTTCCATCACTATAAAAAATTTAGCTAAGCCTTTATGTTTTTATCGTTTAAAAATAAAAATAATTATTCTGGTCTCTTTTTGTTCCCAGGTCAAACGTAGGGCGGTGAAAGACATCTAGGGACGGGGATGGCTACTGAGAAGTCCCCAACATCGTCTTTCCCGGGGGAATCGTTTTTCCGTCGAGAGGCGGGTTCTCCGGGTGTTTTGTTTCCACCCAAGATCCAAAGGAGGTTCTTTTTGCTGCCAGCTTCTACCGCTAAGAAGGTCTTGGAAGTGTGGCGACGTGCGAACATTCCGACGTCGGAGGTCGTGGGTGAAGAAAAAGACCCTCAAACTGTACGGGGAGTACGGCCCCTTTGGGCAAAACCCAAGAACGAAGAAGGAGGGAAAAAATAAAGAGATCATTTTCAGAACGCTCGAAGACATGTTCGCATCGCGCTTCCAAGGCAAGGGAAAGCGAAGATCCCCAGGAAACAAGGCGTTTTTGGAGGCTCAGAGGGGGGACCGGCAGAGCTGCTCGAGGGCTGGCGTGGACGAGAAGCTGAAGCGAGCGACTGGGAAAGCGACGTAAGAGACAAGGTGGAGGAATAAAAGAAAACGGGGCGCTTCGTCATCCACTTTTTGATCGTGACGTGGCTTTGGACTTGGAGTCTTCTACTACATCCCATCCCCAAACGAAGAAACCGAGGCGACGACTTAAAAGCTCCGACCCCACAAAAATGTCCACACCGTCGCCCTCCAAAGGGAAAAAATAAGCTCACCAAGGAGTGCCCCTTGCTTGGGAGCCGACAATCTGTCCATCCGTGCTGCGACATCCTCCACGCCGCTGCTGCAAGGGCCTGGGCCCGACTCAACATATCACTGGTCCCCCGTTCGTCGTCCCCCGGGGCCGAGTCAAAACCGCGAAAGATTGCCATGTCTCCTCCTTTTAAGCCGAAGCCCCTTTGGGTCCTGCATTGGGGACGGGAAAAGTTGTTACCCACCCTAGCGACAAAAAGTCATTGGAGGAGATGGCCGTTTTGGGTGTCCGGGGGGGAAAAGGGAGGAACTTCGGGGTGTTCCCCTGTGTCTGCAGACGGGACAGGACAAGCTGTTGGGGAAACCCCGTATTGAAGCTGGTGCGAAAAGCACTTGGGGGGGAAAACATCTTTTGGAAAATGGCATTCGACACGACAGCGGCCAACACGGGAATTTTCGGAGCGTGTATCAGGGTTAACTTTGACGGGAAAGCCCCTGTTTTTTGGCATGCCGCCACCACATCCTGGAAGTTGTTCTGAAGAATGTCTTCGAGGCTTGCTGGACCATCATCGGGCCCTAACATCGCCCTTTTCAAGAGGCTCCAAATCTTGGCCTATCTTTTTACCAAGCCGACCACGCCCCCTGACACAGCCCGCTCTGTCATCCGACGAAGAACTCACCGCCTTAGATCTCTCCACTTGAAACTCTGCTTACTGTGGAATCACCCGCGAAGACTAAAAAGAGATCTCCTGCTCACGTGGCCTACCTCGGAGAGGAGTCCCTACATCTTCCGTGCGCGGGGGTGCTTACCACATGGCCGATGGATGGCCAAGGCCCATCTACGCCGTGAAGCATGCTCTTCCATGACCATGGGATGAGCAGGGCGGGGGTTGGAGGGGATCCGTGGGTTTTCGTTCTTTGTATCATGGTCTCGCGAATACTGGAAGGGGGCAATGTTCCGTCCTACGCAGCCAAGAACGACCTGGACTTCACACTGCTAAAGGGGAAATCCTGCGACAGGGGGTTTGCTCGGTCGCGGAACGTGCCATGCGGCCCATCTCTGTACCTTTTCCCGAGAACCTGATCGGCGGGCCCCTCTTCGATGCCCGCATCAGCCCGGAGCAGAAGGGGGAGATGGTGGGGGGAAACGTCCTTCGACGACTAAAAATCCACGCGCCCCGAGTCGAAAACACCAATAAAACTCACAGGCCCGCTTTCCGCCTTCTGCTCATGCGGTCGATGCAGATCTTAAAAAGTATACTGGGAGGCCAGCAACCGCCTTCCTTGAGCTAGTCCTGAAATAGGGGAACACGGATTCGTGTTTCAAGTGCGCGAAGAAGCGGGCTGGTTTCCAAAAGGGTCACGAACGACCCACAAAAACGGGAATACCCCTCATTCAACGCTTCCCTGGAAACCCGGGGACAAAGACGACGGCAAACCCTTTTTCCTTTTGAACTTACCCCCCTCCACCAAAAAGCTGTCCCTAAAAAAAAAGGCGGAACTCAAGAAGAAGGTGTTGGTGTGGGAAATAAATTTTAAAATAAACATAACAGATTTTTCACAT
Source organism: Chionoecetes opilio (assembly GCA_016584305.1). Lineage (NCBI taxonomy): Eukaryota > Metazoa > Arthropoda > Malacostraca > Decapoda > Majidae > Chionoecetes > Chionoecetes opilio. The sequence goes on along the minus strand of JACEEZ010010781.1, from coordinate 133,447 downwards.
TCTTTTCCCTGTCCCTAACTCTTCAAACACGATGGTGACAGAGTGAAAGTAAGGGGTCGAATTTTAGGGGCTATCAAAACGTTCGTTTTGCGCGACCATTAAATTTTGCCAATTTTCAAAAAAATTTGGTGGAATCATTTTCATTTGACAAAAAACCAAACGCATGTGCTGGACTTGATAATTTTTGATTTTCTACTAAAAAAAACAAGCCGGGGAACCCAATATATATATTATATATAATAATATATTATATATAATAATAATTATATATTATATATAATATATATATATATTATATATATATATATATATATATTATATTTTATATTTATATATATATTTTTTAATTTTTTATATTTATATATAATAAAATAATTTATATTTAATTTAATATATATATATTTAAATTTTATATTTATATATATAAAAATAAAATTTTAATATAATATATATATATTTTTAAAATATATATATTTATTATTTATATTTATATTTATATTTTATATATTTTTATTATATTTAATATATATATATATTTAAATATTATATATATATATTTTTTATTATATATATTATATTTATATATATATTTTATTTTATATATATTTATATTTTTAATATATAATATTATTATTTATATATATATTTATATATATATATAATATATATTTTATAGTTTTTTTTTTGTTAGATTCATCATGAAGTTTCAGGGTGACGAGACACTCGTATATTTGGGGGTTGTTTATGCAACGTTTCGCCAAGGCACTTGGCATCATCAGGCTAAAAAAAATTTAAAAATTTAAAAATTGTATGCAAAAGCGAAAATCTAAAAAATTAATTCTAAGAAACAAAAAATATTCCTATATTTTCTAAAATTACTAACTAAAAAATAAAAAAAATTTGTACTTAACGGACCTTTTGGGGTTTTGTGCTGTCTGGTTGGTAAGGCTGAATGAACACGGTTTTTTTGGGTGACATTTTAGCTTGTTGGGGGGGATCGAACCCGAGAGTCGGGGAAACGAAACGTGGTAAACATTTGAGTAATTAGTTGTTGTGAAATGACTTGGTTTAAAATCAGGGGACAAATGCTTGTGTGTATAGTTCTAATAATTTTTTTCACTAGGGTGTGTGCCTTGGGTAGGATATGAAATCATTCTAAAAAAGGGGACTAAAACATGTGATGTGAGCGGTTGCAGTTTGCGAAGGTGAAAAAATGGGGCGACCAGTACGGGAGAAACACCTTTATGCTCAAAAAGCCTAAAGGGGGTTTGATTTCCTTTTCCCCTCTCGCCGACGTATCTAGCGTTACAGCTAAACATTTTTAATTCATAAATTTTGTTGAAATAAGGGCCCTTTAGGTATAGATCTTTATTTTTGAAATAGTTCTTGGGTAAGAGAATTAGTAAAAAAAAAATTTAAAATTTTTATTAGGAAAATGTGACTTAAGTAGATCATTGAGTTTTTTTTTCCCAATGGGTTTAAATGGATGGGCCCTAAAATGGGGGGGTTTTAAAAAGTGTGGTCAATATGGGGGTTTGGGTTCGTTCGATCTGGGTTTAACTTTTTATCTAAGAACTTTAGATGATTGTTTTTAATTTAAATTTTAGGGGTAGCCTTGTTTTTGGAAAAAAAAAAAGTAAGAATTTTATCTCATTATCAAAGGAAAAACCCTTAGATGAAAACTTACATCGTGTAGTAGGGGTTTTAAAAGTATTATTTTAAAAGGGGAGGGTAAATGAAGCATTTGGGTTCCCCAAACCAGTGAAAGTGGGTTTTCTATAGACTGAGGGGGGAAAGGGAAATTTTTTTTTTACGAGTAACTAATGTCTAAAAAAGGTAGTGATGATTGTTTTTTAAATTTTATATGTGAATTAATATTTGGGTGATGAGAAATTTAAAGGGACTTCAAAATAAGGGGAAAGTGCTCGGTATTTTTAAAAAAAAAAAAGGGTCTCTACATACGTTTATAATAAAAAGTTTAAAAAATTTAGGACAGTTAACAGCCCATTCCTCATGGGGACATAAAAAAGCATTAGCAAAAGCTAATAATTTTTATATTTATTTTTTAATTATATTATATTTTTATTATATTTATATATATATAATATATATATATATATTATATATATTTTTTAATATATATATTATATATATATAATTTTTATATATATATATATATATATATATATATATAAAAATATAATATATATTTTTATATATATTTTTATATATATATTATATATTTTTATAATATTATTTTTATATTATATATAATTTTTAATATATATATTATATAATATTTTAATATATTATTTTATATATTTAAAAATTTTATATATAATATATATATATATAATTTTTTATATAATATATATATTTATATATATATATATATATTTTTTTATATATATTAATTTTTATATAATATATATTTTTAATATAATATATATTAAAATTTTTATATATATAATATTTAAAAATATATATATATAATTATTATTATATATATATATTTTATATATATATATATTTTTAATATTAAATATTAAATTTTTATATTATATATATATATTTTTAATATATAATAAATATATATATAAATATATAATTTTAAAATATATATATTTATATATTAATATATATATTTATTATTATTTTTTAATATTATTTTTATATATAATTTTAATATATATTTATATATATATATATAATATATTATAATATATATATATATTTATATATAATATATATATTATATATTATATTTAAAAAATTATATTATTTATATATTATAATAAAATATATTATTATATATATATATATAATAATATATTATATAAAAAATAAAAATTTATTATTTTATATTTATTATATTATAATATTTAATATAATATTTTTTTATATTTTTATAAAAAAATATATTATTTTAAAATTAAAAATTTAAAAAACCTTTTATTTTAATTTTTTTTTTTTAATTTTAAAATTTTAAAAAAAACATTAAATTATTAATATTTTTTTTTTTCATTATATAAAAAATAAATTTAAATTTCCCACATATTTAATTTTTTAAAAAATTTTAAGTAAATAAATTAAAAAAATTCTCAAAAAAAATAATTTTTTAATATTATTTTTTTTAATTAAAATTTTAATAGAAAAACAATTTTATAAAATTTTTTTTTTAAATTTAAATTTTAATTTTAATATTTTCAAAAAAAAAAAAACATTAATTTTTAAAATTTTTTTAAAAATTTTTTAAAAAATTATTTTAAAAATTTTTTTAAAAATTTTAAATTTATTTTTTTTTTAAAAAATCTAAAAATAAAAATTTATTTTTAAAAATAATTTACAAATTTTAATTTATTAAAATCAATAATATAATTTTTTTAAAAATAATTTTGTTTTTATATTTAATAAAATTTAAATCAAAAATTTTTTTCTTAAACCCCCAAAAAAAAAATTAATTTTTTAAATTTTTCCCTTTTTTTTTAATTTATTTTTATTTTATTTTTTATTTTAAATTTTTTAATTTAAATTTTTGTATACTGGCCCAAAAAATCGGTTTTTTAATTCAAAGGGGGAAAAATTTAAAAAGTTGTTTTTCCACAAACGCCAAAAGTCGGGGAAAAAAAAAAAATTAAAAGTGGGTTTGGGTTAGTTGTGCAAACCCAAATTCCCCCTGGATTTTCAAAATTGGAATCAACGGAAAATTTAAAAACTGGAGAAATTGAAAACAACAAAAAAATGTTTGCACACAGATTTTTTGTTTGGGCTTAGTCGGCCTTTTTTCGGGTTTTTGTTTTGGAAAACCCCCCGGGTTAAATTTCGGGGCTGAAGCCCCAAAAAAAACCCCCCTTAGGAAACCCCTTTTGAAGTGCCCCTTATTGTTGCTGGAAATGCCTGAAAATTTCAGGTTCCTTTTAGATTGAAAATCAAAGAAGATTGGACATAAAAAAGTTGGCGATTTTACCCGAAAAACAGTATGGCGCGTTTAAAAAGGAAAATTTTTAAAAAAATCAATTTTTTTGAACCTATTGAAAAATAAACCCGAAAAAGGTTTTTTTTTGGGCGGTAAAAAACCCCCCCAAAGGTTGCGATCCCGCCCAATCGCCTTGATCACCAAATTGCTGGGTGGGCTTTTTTACGGATAAACTTGTATGACTGGCAAAAAAGGGTTGTTCTTGGGAAAGGGGAAAATCCTTTATCCCAAACCCTGCATGGTTAAAACATTCCGTTAAAAAATATAAAGTTTCAAACAAATTATTTTAGTGCAAATTGTTTTTCCAAAAATTTGTGATTAAGAGGAAACAGTTTTTGAACCCCCAAACCTTCTGGGGGGTTTGGGGGGTTTTCGAGTGAAGGGAAACGGGGTAAAAGGGGTTCTGACTCAAAACCCCCCCGAAAAGAAAAACTTTTTTTTTTGGGCCGGGATTTTGGTGTAACAGTTTTTGGGTTTAAAATCAAGCAAAATTGGCAATTAAGCCCCAAGGGGAAAAAGTTGTCCTTTCAGGAAAACTACGGATCCCTTTTGAAACGGAAACCTGCCCTTTTTAATTTTAAATTTTGAAATCCCCCGTTGGGGGAAAAAACAAAAATTGTGTTTCAGATTTGCCTTCGGTAGCTTTTGGGCCCCCAAAATTGTCCCCGTTCGTTTTTTATTGCAAAAAACCAACGCAATTTTTTCAAAGATTATTTTAAGAAATTGTAAAAAATTTTAGATTTAAAACAAAAATTGAAATTAAGGTTTGTTTGGGGTTTTTTTCAATTTTTAAAATCTAAACGGGTAGGGCCAAAATTTCCCCCTTTTTATCTGAAACAAAAAAATTTCAAAAAATGTTTATTTTGAGCCCGGAAATGATTTTAAATTTTATATTTGCTTTTTTGAAAAAAACATTTTAAAAATTAAAAAGGGGAAAGAATTTTTATGGTTTTTTCCAACTACATTCTTAAAGGTTCCTCTTTTTTAAAAATTTGAAAACAAAATGGAAAATGACTTGATGTGTAATTTCCCTCAGTATTTTTTAGAAATTTCCCCATTTCCCTGTTTTTTTTGGAAAAAAAAAACAAAAGTTTTTGAACCCCCGTTTGGGCAATATGAAAAAATTCCCCAAAATTTTTTGTTCTTTTTTGAAAAAATTAAATTAGTGAAAAAAATTCAATTTTTTCTGAAAAAAAACAAAGTTTTTGGTAAAATGGGTTGGCTGTTTTAATTTGCATTTCCGGGAAAAAATTTAAAATTAAAAAAACTTATTAATAATGTTTTTCAGCTACCAATTAAAAATTCGTTTTCCCTTAAATAACTGTAACTTGGATTGGATGAATTATTGACGCAAAAATACCTTTAATTGGGGGGTTGAACCAAATTAAAAACCCCGCTCTAAAGGAAAAAATTTACCTTCCCCCCAAATTTTTGAATTTGTTTGACGCCCAATTCATAGAGTGAAAAATTCGGCACGGGATTTTTCCCTGTGACCGCACCCAACACCGGAACGTTTCGCGATAACGCGTCCGCTACCACATTTGCATGTCCGGGGAAATATTTGAAGGTTGGGTTAAACTCTTGGATCGTCAGATACCATCGTGCAAGCCTACCGGATAAATTCTTACCCTTAAATAACTCAGTAATGGCTGCATGATCGGTATAGACAGTTATTGGATAGCCAAAAATAACGTCTTTAAATTGTTTGAGAGCCCAAATTACTCCGAGGGTCTCTTGATGTGTAACGGAATAATTTACCTCCGCCTGGATAAGAACTCTGCTCGCATACGCGATTACACGGTTCTTCCCTCTTGCATCTTTTTGCATTAGTACTGCCCCAAGTCCCTTAGCCGAAGCGTCTGTACATAGCTCAAATGGAGCTGAAAAATCTGGGAATGCCAAGACAGGAGCGTTCACGAGTGCATGTTTTAACTCTTCGAAACTTTGCTCCTTAGGAGCATCCCAGTGAAATGAGACATCTTTTCTTAACAGCTGGTTTAGTGGAGATGCCATTCTGGCAAAATCTTTGATAAAGGGGCGGTAAAAGCCCGCTAGTCCCAAAAAGGATCTAACATTCTCAACACTCTGGAGTTGAGGAAAGTTTTTGACGGCCAATACTTTATCGTCCATGGTGTGGAGTCCCTCCCGGTCGACAGTATGGCCCAAAAAGCTAATCTTAGCTTTCAAAAATTCACACTTGGTGAACTTGGCTTTGAGACCAGCTGACAACAGTCGCTGCAAAACTGACTCTAAAGTTTTAAAGTGAGACTCATGGTCTTTCGTAGCAATTGTAATATCATCCAGTATGCGAACACGGAGTTACCTATCATACCGGCAAAAACTGTATTTATCATTCTCTGAAAAGTAAGCGGCGCGGATTTTAAGCCAAACGGCATCCGAAGCCATTCGTAGTGACCTCCCGGCGTACTGAACGCCGTAACCTCTCTGGAGGATTCTGCCATGGGTACCTGCCAGTACCCCGACAAAAGGTCCAAACTACTGAAAATTTTATTACCCGGACCTAACGACATGAGCAGATCTTTTAGGACTGGTAACGGATACCTGTCATCTTCGGAGACCTGATTCACTCGTCGAAAGTCAATAACTGGGCGAAGAGTTCCATCCTTCTTCGGGACAAGGAACAAAGGACTGTTCCAGGGTGAGCACGAGTGTTGAATAACTCCTTCCTCCAACATTTCTTCTACATGTGTTTCTACCACAGCCCGTTGGCTATGAGGTAGCCTGTAAGCAGGAATGTAAACAGGTTTTGTCCCTGGACTGAGTTTAATGTGATGCTCCGCTGTATCGGTAGCACCAAGAGCTTCACCGGGGAGTGCTATGACATCTCGGTACTGACCCAAGAGTTCCAAGGGCGAGTGCTTTAACTCCGGATAGTCCACGACGTTGACAAGCGAACTTAGGGTTGGTATCAGACCCTGCTCGATGTCAACGGCGGACTTCTGCACCGTAGCAACACAAGCAGTAGGTAACTCCAATGGTTCAGGTACCACCTTTCCTTCAACCCTTCCCCAAGGAAAACTCCATGTTTAACTCGCACTGGTCCACCTGTGGTGTTAACAACCAATGCTGATGTGACATGTCCTGCGCTGACAGTACTAAGTGTCGCCTCTACGGCCAATCGTTTTACTTTACTGGGGCCATCGAAACACACTTCACTGTCTATTGGTGCATAAGGAACCGCCACTGGAACACGCATCGCCATACGATCGGGGAGTTCATAGTCACCGACAATCGTGGCCTTCACGAGTTTCCAGCCCGCTGTAAGATTCACGCGAGCGTTAGAAACATGAATTGAGGGAACTACACCAGCCGGTGGCCCTCGCTTATCGCCTCTCTTCCCTGTGAGTGATTTGACATGTAGGGGAGTCAGAGACATAGGAGAATCCATCGCCTTTAACTGCTTCCCTTTAAATGTTATTAAATTTAAGTTAGGATCTATCCCAATTCGATTAGACTTCATTGTAGCCTAAACCCAACACCCCGTCTACAGGGAGCTGAAAGTTGGATGCTACATAGAACTCCATACGAACCGGAGGAACCCCTTTGTTCAGATTAATAGGTAAGATCACTGTTTCCTTTATTTTCAAAGATGAACCCGTGACCCCCTTCACATTCAAATCAGTCTGGCGTAACGGCCACCGGCCACAACGTGCACTCCTCTTTAAAGCCTGATACGACTCTTCAGAGAGTACATTTACAGTAGCTCCAGTGTCCACAGCCAGGGAAAGGTTTTGATGGCTTACCTTCGTGGGTATTGCCATGATGTTTGTTTGTTGGTAGGCAGCCACAATATTGTGGTAAATCGACAAATCCGCCGCGCCTGCGCGAGGAAAATCTCTAACGGTTGAGTTGAGTTAACCTGGATGATGCGTCGAGGCTCGCATGTCTTCCCCCGACGACTTACCTCTCCCAGCAGCCCACCTTCGCTCATTGTTTGCGGGAAGCCCCTGTATCTGGAAACATCGGTCGGTATTGTGATTACCTGTACCGTGAATCGCGCAGTAGTAAGAGTCCCTATCTAGTCTGTGCTTTTGCTGCTGTCCCCTTCCCCGGAAGGAAAAGGAAGATTTACTCTTGGTTGAGGGACTCCCCTCGGAGCCGTGGGTGGCGTTTGTAGTTTGATTATCACCCACTGGCGATGCCTTCCGCATTTCTGCGCGCCTGCAGAGGCATTTATTTACCGTATGTCCTACCTTGTTGCAGTAGGAACAAATGATTGCCTCTCTCGCAGCTGCCACTGCATAAGAAGGCTGGGAGGCGTTATTTTCTGGTGTTGGATTATGAGTATTTACTCCAGCAACTGCGGCTGTGAAAGCAGTAGAGCAGTATTTCCCAACCTGGGGGAAATTTCCCCTTGGGGGGAAATTTCAGGATTCTAAAGGGGAAAATTTATTCTAAGGGGCATCTAAATTACTAGCATTCAGTCGACAGAAAAAAAGTTTTTTAATGCGGCTATTGACTTTTCTTCAAGGATATATAGATATAGAGGATAGTGTCGATATACTTGTGTTATTAAACAAGTAAATATTGTGTATTGGCTAATTTTTTCCTTGAAGGGGGAAATCCGGATGGTTGAACTGGTTGAAGGTGGAAACAGCAGAATAAAAATTGGGAACCACTGCCGTAGAGTGTTCTGTCTCCATAAGTTTGCCGTCTAAGGCTATTATGAAATCCACTAACTCGTCCTTAGGATGGAAGGGCAAAGAAAGAGCTGCACGACGCACCTTCCCTTGGACATGTAGCATATAGAACAACAGTTCAAGAAATTTGGACATATTATCCATACTAATTTCTGCTCCATTACACCAATGTGCCTCCGTTAGAATTTTGATGCACCCCTCTGTTAACGTATTGGCCGCGATAGACCCATCCCATACAGTTTGCGACGACAAATTTGTTATTATAGAGTCAGTCACATGACTTACTTGTTTCACTACGGTGGTTGCTGCTCCACCACTGAAAACTCTTAGGAAATTCTCCCTGAATTTGTCGTAATCTTGCCCAATCTTCCGGGCAGAAAGTGCTGTGTTCTGCATTAATTGTTGAGCTCTCGATCCAGGTTGCAGTCCAGATCGAATGAAAGCAATTTTATCTGCTGGACTGTATACGTCTGAGTTACTCATTACATCCTCACATAGAGTGAGAAATTGATAAGCACTATAGTCTTCCTCATCTCCACTAAATGGTCGCACGGATGCTTCTGTGGGTAACACCTTAAATGAAGTAGGAAATACAGCCCCAAGGTTGGCTGGCACAGCCTGTGAGTGAGTCGCCATTGTATGAGTTGTAGCAGCTGTTAGAGGAGTAAAGTTAGTGGTAGTAGTAGTACCAGTATTAGTAATAGCAGTATGTTGATGTTTGATGTTTGAATAATTTCGTCGTATCGACGCAGCTGAGATGGATCTCCACTGTAACCAGACAGCTCTCTCACAAACTACCCTTAGAGAGCTGTCTGCTAGTGCTTATAGTGTTGGCTGAAGCCAGCACCCCGGGAGGCGGGTTACAAATCCCCGGCTAACACCCGGTACCCAATCACTGCTGGGTGGACAGGGGCTCGGGTTTTAAGGAAACAGCCCAACTGTTTCCGCTCCGCCCAGGGATCGAACCCGGGACTTCTCGGTTGTGAATCGAGCGTGCTTCCCCTACACCACGGAGTATAGTAGTAGTAGTAGTAGTAGTAGTAGCAGTAGTAGTAGTAGTAGTATCAGTAGTATCAGTAGTAGTAGCAGGCATAGTGGAATACTGAGTACCGCTCCTCAGTGTAAGTTTATTTAAGTCTGGGGTTAAATCATCTACATTTTCTTTTGTCTGTTCCGCTGATGCAGCAAAATTCCCCTTTACTTGAGATAAAAACACATTAGTAAGCCCTTCTAACTCTTCCTTACCTTTAGGCATTATATGAGACAATAACGTAGTTATAATTTCTTAATTACTTACGCAAAATGTCTCCACAAAAAAAAAAAAAAATTTCGGGAGTCCCCGTTAAAAAACACCGCTTGCTCTTTCCACCTAGAAAGTCTCCTATCAACAGAAAGAAAACGCATTAAGGGCAAACTATTATTCACTGATAAGAATCCCTATCAACGAGATGAAAGCTAAAATAATTCCTCATGTTTGTGTAATCAAATAATTAAGTGTAATTGTAGTGTTTAGCTAAATGCTTGCAGCTACTTAACTTAATTAAAGTTGTTGCTGTAGAACTAGCTTGTAGGTACCGTCCTTCGTTGTCCTTCGCGAGTATCTGGAGAGTCCCCCACTTCACATGACAAACGTTAGGAATCTTGTCCTGACAAGTCCTTCTGGCGTTGATATGATGAGTAATTGTAGATGAGTGAAATGAGTAACTTTTAATTCCCCCAGGGTTTACCGGTCGTAGGAAAAAGTTCTCAATTAAACACTCATTAACTTCCGTCCATTACACCATCGCTTCATTCTTCGGAAACAGGCGTAGCCGGAGGATAATCGGAGCTGTTGAGATGAGTCACACCGTGAGGGTTGAAGAGTTAGGTGGTAGCGCGGCGTGCTAATGCTGAGTCAGCGTGCCAGTGTATGAACTAAGTCACCAGTCTCGACCTTCAACCACCTTCTCTCTCTTCCCTCCGGTCCTTAAGGGATCATTCACTCGCCAAGCTGCTGCTTGGTTCAAAAAGTTTCATTTTTGTTTCAAAAAGTTTCGTCTCCCTCACAACCACGATTCCAACACACAGTTTCACAGTAATTGTAATTGTTCAGCACTGATAAAAGTATTCGTGCCACACGCCGCCACCAATTGTACTGGATATTCCTTTACACGAGTAATCTGCTCACACAGGTAGACTCACCTTGAAACGTAGATGATGAGTCAATGTCCAGGTACTTCACGTTTCAATCAATCTGTTTAAGTTGGAATATTATTCAGTGGTGTCGTGAGGATGTAGTGAGACGCCAGGGTAATTGAGGTAGTTCGTATAATTGTCTTAAGCTTCAAACTATACACTTCACGAAATATGTAGCTAAAGGAGTCCCTGGCTACACAATCTCCGTTCGATACCCTGACTCAAGACCGTCTGTCTGTCCTCTCCCTGTCTATCGTCGAGGGCGGCGGTCCGCCGCTCATGCAGGTGTCAAGTACTCGTTTATCTATCATACATATACCTCTGCTCCACTATTAAACATATAGTAATGAGCAAGTAATGTTTCTACCATAGAATAAACTGATAATATAACTACTCTATATAAATATCTATTATGTTACCATCTATATATAAGAGATGCATAATAAGCTACGTGACATCTCTTATCTAACCGTGCCGGCTCTCTATCTTGCTGATTCTGCAGTAACTGGGTGAAGCCGGCACACTGAGTGCCACACCCATACATACGTCTCTACCCTTATATATGCCTTAACAATGGTATTGGCTCTTATAAAGCTCCCGTCCCTGCTCTTTCTACTTGTTATTTGTTATCTTGTTTTCATGGCCCAGTGTGTGTGCTAAGGGGAAGGGTGGATGGGGAGGAGTCTTCCCACTTTTCTGTCCTGTTCCACTATTAAGGAATGTCTTCACTATAAAGTAGCCCACTTATAGTAGAGTCATTTTCTTGGAGTCCGTGACTATTTTCTTCCTACCTTTTTTTCTCGATGGATTTGATAACCTGGACCATTTTAAAGAAAAATTAGCTCCTATGAAAAACATAAAATGTTATATCACTGGCATCAGATGAGTTAGAAAGACGCATGAGGTGTCATTTTTTACTAATTCTGACATTACAAAGCCACTGGAATGGTTATCGTACAGTTTAGGGATCATTTTTACCTCTAAATCCAGGATGGCCACTGTCCGCCATCCTGAAAAACATGAATGTAATATCTTCGGCACAAGATAAGCTAAATGGATACGTGAGGTGTTGTTTTCCCATTATTTTAGCATGACACTACTTCATTTTAAACTGCATACTAACTGTACATACTAATCTCCCACTTCACTATCACTACATGATTCACTGTATGAGCCACTATCAGAAATTACTGTCCTCACTCTCGCTGCTATCATCACTGATGTTCTCTGTCCGGGGATTTGCAGGTAGTGGTATGGATGGGGAAGTGGCGGCTTGGTTGAGCGGACAGGCAGACATAAGCCATTTACAGGATGCCACCCATGACCAATCGGTGATGGGTGATTTGGAGCTGGTAATACATTTGCAAATATGCAAGATAGCTTGCACGCGCCAAGTGTGGATGGAGATTGTCCAAGTCAGGCACAAGTCGGATAGTGCTTTTTTTCTTCTGAGCTCTCCACTTCGCTGCCCTCGCATCTCCAATGGTTCTTGCTTTTGGTATCACCATAGACATATCGAATGACAAACCACTCCAAATCACTGATGCCCTTTGTTGTGTGACTTGGGAACTGTGTACCACATGCTGCTAGCAGGTCATGCGCCTCTTTAGACTTCTCTAGACCGATCTGCGAGTTTCTTGCTTGTTCCAAGAAGCCAGAGTTGTGGTCACACCCAGTGAGAACATGAAGTGGTATGATGGATGCAGCCATTGCCTCACTGCACAAACATCGGACATCAATAAGCTGACGCTTGCGTTTCACCCACAGGATCCCTGGTGTCCTCTGGGCAACATATGCCGCTTGCACGTAGTTGTCTGTGTCCTCTGTATCTAGAATGACAGGTGCTGTGTAGCCGTCTGACCGGAGCACACTGTATATTGTGAACATGGCCGTATCTGCCTCTGCATGGGAGCATGTGAACTCTGGCACAAGCTTGCCTGTAGTGAGGTTCTTTGCAGTGCTGCCCACTACACAGTAGATGATGTCGGTGCTAGTTGTCGCTGCTGTTCTCTGAAATTCCGTTTGAAGAAACAGAGATTTATCTCAAATGCAGTGCGTTTTCCAGTGATGTAGCTTGTGAGGATAGATGCAATCGACCGGACGGGTGGACTGTCATCAATTGCAGATTTATTTGGGTGTTTCAACCATGTGATCAGCTTCAGCAGGAGCTCATTAGGGCCTTCTTCTTTCTCCAACTCGTATATGTATGGGGGCCAGGGAATAGTATTTGTCCTGATGACTTGCTCTTTGAGTCGTTCCGCAACATTCATCACCAACTGATCATTGCTAACACCCAATGAAGATATTGCTACCTCAATGTATGTACCTACTGCTGTTGTATCATATACCAGCTCACTCACATTCTTTTGAATACGTTCATGAAATCCGATGTCTCCCCCAAATTCATTGATGAGAATTTCCTTTTGGTAGCTGGACTTTACTGCTGAGTTATGTCCGTGATTTGAGATAATGCGCTTATAGTCCTGCAGGAGACTTTGCAGTGTCCGAATTTCATGGTCTTTGAAGATGACTTGACGAATGTGATGAAAGAAGAGAGCCTGGGCCTCTCGGAGGTTTACACGCTGCAGATGTTGAGTACTTTCATCTGAAAGGGGCTTGTGGTCGCTGACATATTTGCGCCAGCACGAGCGATGGTAGCGGATTTCCAACTCAAATGCTGTTTGGCTATCTGGGATGGATGCAATCAGAGTGTCAAGTCTCTATCTCATGACGTCATTTTCCAGACGGACAGTGTGTAACTTGAATTTAGTCCAGGCATCTACTGTTGATAGAAGTAAAATCTGCTTGTCGCGATTACTACTCTTGTATCCCCCTTTCATGCACCACACATAGTCTTATCATGAAGGACACCCATGCTGGAGCGGAGCCTTTTAGGTGCACTGGCCTCTGGCGGAGGTCTTGTTGATCTGATGCTTCATTTCTTTCAAGATGTTCCTCGGATTTCTGTTTGCGTTTTTGAGCTTGACAGAGCTTGCGCTTGATGGATAATGATGCGTAGCAAGTGCTATGTATGTGGTGACCTTTAGGTTCCTTCTCCCAATCCACATTTGCGTGTAGATATTGAAACTTATCAAGTTCTCTCCATTTTAAAGACTTTTCCCAGATGGATTCCCACTTCTCAGGTGTAATGTTTTCCAAACTGTCATCTGCTGTACATGACTTTCCACAGAGTAAAATGCACTTGTATTCATCTAAAGCCTTGTCTTGTAACTCTTCACTGTCTGTTCTATTATCCATTCTTTTAGTCACTTTACAAGTCGGCGATTTGCATCGGACGGGCATGCGATGCATCTGAAACAGAAGAAAATTAGTATTACATATAATTTTGTTTGCCATTTCATTGTTTCTGGGCATGCGATGCAGCTGGAAAAGTATGAAAAGAAATAATAGATATAAAATACAGCCTGTTTTCCCCATTTCGCCGTATCATACTTGAAAATGTATGTCAGGATGTCCGTGAAACTCTAAAATAATACTTCCAATCATGCTAAAATAAGTGGAAAACAACACCTCACATATCCATCTAGCTTATCTTGTGCCGAAGATATTACATTTCATGTTTTTCAGGATGGCGGACAGTGGCAATCCTGGATTTAGAGGTCAAAATGATCCCTAAACTGTACGATAACCATTCCAGTGGCATTGTAATGTCAGAATTAGTAAAAAATGACACCTCATTCGTCTTTCTAACTCATCTGATGCCAGAGATATAACATTTTATGTTTTTTAAGACGTCGGCGGCGACCATTTCCAATATTGGGCTCTAGAAAAGTTAGCCGTCATTTCCCAGAAGGGCATAGGAGCTAATTTTTCTTTAAAATGGTCCAGGTTATCAAATCCATCGAGAAAAAAAGGTAAGAAAATAGTCACGGACTCCAAGAAAATGACTACTATAAGGTGCGTAATCTCATGATAGACTAAGACACTTACCGATATCATAGTCGCATGGTCCTCTTCCTCCTCTGTCATCCTTCCCCATTCTCTTTTTTTCTATTTTTTAACCCCTTCTCCTCTCTGTGGTTCTCCTTCTCCTCCTCCTCCTCCCCTCAGGAATTCTCCCCAGACTAGGAGTAGGCCGACGCTTTTACGATAAGGCGTTCAGCGCAAATAACCGACTGAGGTCTCTGTGCACAGGAGAACGTAGACTTCGCAAACTTCTGGGATAATTTCTACGAGGATCCCATCCTGGTTGAGGCATCCTGTTTGGGGATGACGGACTCCACCTCAGCCCCGTCGGCCATGCACGATTAGGACGTCTGCTAAATGACAGTTTCTTCTTACAGATCAAAAAACGACGAGCGGACGGCGGTAGCAGCATCACCTTAACCCCTTTCTTACCCCACAGCAACGCTGGGTCACGTCCCGTTTCCACAAATACTAATCAAAGTAACTTAATCAAGCGCCTTGTAACAGTGGACCCTAGACGCACTGCCGGTAAACCCTCACGCAAGGTTACCAAAACTATCAAGGAACTTAAATTACTCTACACAAATGCCAGAAGCATTATTTTAAAGCGTAACGAATTATTAGCATACGTTGTTGACGAAACGCCAGATATCGTCAGTATCACTGAGAGTTGGGTCAACACAAGAGATAAACATTTATTAGCTGAAATAGCCATTCCAGGCTATAAGACATTCCTAATTTGTCGCACGCATACAGCAGGTGGAGGTGTCATTCTTTACATTAAAGAAAATTTGCAAGCAATCGAAATCGATAAAGTAAACAAAGATCATTATGACTCAGTCTACGCAAAGATTAAGCTAAACGGTAAATTGCTAACTATTGGGACAATATATCGTCATCCCAAATCTAATGCGGAAGTAGATTGCCTCCTGTATGACGAGATAAAGTCAGTTGTGAACAATAATAACGATACAATTATTTGTGGAGATTTTAACCTACCTCGTAAAAACTGGAATAATGATTCTGCTGATAGAGAAGGTATGCAATTGCTTGATATGGTGAACGAAGTATATTTAAATCAGGTGGTCCGTGAGCCTACAAGGGATAATAGTATCCTAGATTTAGTTTTCACTACCGACATTGATCTGATTGATTACTGCGATATAGGTGAACATTTGGCAAACAGAGATCACAGGCTAATCAGATGCGGCATAAATTGCAATGTAGACATCACAGAAAATTGGTTATTAGTCCCAAATTATAATAAAGCAGATTTCACGAAGATCAGCAGGGTACTAAACAAAGTTGAATGGATTGACCTACTAAACGGTAATAACGCCGAAAACATGTGTAATGTATTCACAAATCAACTCCAATCGGTGGTGGAAAAACATGTTCCCATGGTAAGAAAACGTTTGAATAACATAAACAGACCCAGTTGGATGAATAATGAGATCCAACAAATCATTGGCAGAAAGCGCCGAGTGTATAAAGTTTACAAGCGATCAAATGCAGACTGCGATTCTAGAGAATACAATGACGTAAAACGTCGCTGCAAAGGACTAATTAAGTCTAAAAAGCGCGAGTAGGAAGAAAAAATTGCAAAGGAATCCAAATCAAACCCGAAAAGGTTCTTTCTAAACGTTCGAAGTAAGAAAAACGTCAAAAAAAGTATTGGGCCACTGAAAGATAATAATAATATCTTGGTGAATGATAATAAGAGTATGGCGTTCGTACTCAATGAATACTTTAATGCGGTATTTATTAAAGAAGACGAAACTCCATTACCAGAACCAGTAAACATGTATGCGGACTCGAAAGGGATAGACTGGTAATAGGAGAGATAACAGTAGACGAAATATCAAAGTATTTGCTGAAACTTGACCCAGCAAAATCCGTGGGGGTGGACGAAATCTCGCCGCGACTACTTCGCGAATGTCACAGTCAACTTTCGCTCCCATTAAAGATTATTTTCAATAAATCGCTAAGTAACAAAAATGTTCCTAGTATGTGGAAATTAGCTAATGTTACACAGATATTCAAGAAAGGGAGTAAGAGCCTCGCAAGGAATTATCGCCCAAATAGTCTAACGTCCGTGATTGTTAAACTATTTGAGAAAATATTGCTGGATAAAATAGTGTCTTTTCTCGATGAAAATAACTCCATACTAAACTCCCAGCATGGATTTCGAAATAAGAGATCCTGCTTAACAAAGCTACTGGATTTTTTTAATGTCATTTATTCAAACTGGGACGCTAAAATTCCCTCGGATGTAATATACCTTGATTTTCAGAAAGCCTTCGATACAGTTCCCCGTAAGCGACTGTTGACCAAGCTAAGGGCACATGGCTTAGGAGAGCAATTATGTTCATGGATTGGCGATTGGCTTTCAAATCGTAAACAACGGGTAGTAATAAATGGCGAGGATCTGATTGGTTAGATGTTACTAGTGGGGTGCCTCAGGGCTCGGTCTTGGGTTCTACTCTTTTTCTGATATACATCAACGATCTGGACTGCGGACTTGTATCTAAAATATCGAAATTTGCAGATGACACCAAATTAGGCGGTAAAGCATATACTAGAGAAAACTGCGAACTCATACAAAGTGATCTCGACAAACTATCAGACTGGAGTGATAAATGGCTATTAAAATTTAATTCCGATAAATGTAAAGTAATGCATATAGGCAACGATAACCTCAAATATAACTATCAAATGCAAAATAAATCGTTAACTGAAGTACAGCAGGAAAAGGATTTAGGTGTCATCATCAGTAATGATCTGAAAACCAGTCCGCATTGCCTAGCTGCCAGTAAAAAGGCAAATATGATGTTGGGCTTTATTAAACGTAACTTTGAACATAAAACTCCGAAAGTAATGACACAATTATACACGTCCTTGGTTAGGCCGCACTTGGAATATGCCGTTCAATTCTGGTCGCCCCGTTTCGTAAAAGATCAAGCCAAATTGGAATCAGTGCAAAGAAGAGCAACCAAACAAATTCCATCTCTGCAAAATTCATCTTATGAAGAGAGACTGTGGAAACTTAATATGTTTTCCTTAAAGGATCGTAGAATCCTTGGGGACTTGATAGAAACCTTTAAGATCCTAAAAGGTTTTGATGTCATTAATCAAGAGAACCTATTCGAGCTTTCAACTCAAGTGACAACAAGAAATAATGGTTTAAAACTAAACGGTCAACGTTGCATCATCGATCTCCGTAAAAATTATTTCAATGTTAGAGTCGTTGATCGATGGAACAAGTTACCAGCAAATGTTGTCGGAGCCAGCACAATAACTACATTCAAAAACAGACTTGACGCGCACTGTAAAGTAAATGGGTATTGATAGTACGAATTCGTATCTAGTCCCCCGTATCGATTAGTTGTAGTGGTAGTGGTAGTTGTAGTTAGTATTTTTCCTATCCTATCATTCTCCACTATGAAACTTCCATGTTCCTATCCTCTTTAGGGACATGGTATCATTTTCCAACTGTTTTCTTACAAGTAGTTGATAGTTAGTAGTATGTAGCTCAGCAGATACCCTCGCTATGGACCAATAGGTCTCCTGGCGTCTGTTATTCCTATGTAATCCTATATATTCCTCCTCCTCCTCATCATCATCATCATCATCCTCTTCGTCTTCCTCCTCCTGCTCCTCCTCCTCCTGTTAATATAAAAGACTGTGTCGTGAATCATATGTTCATGAAACTTTTTTATTGACTTTTTGTCGTACTTCCAGATTCCGTGCACGTCCCTCAAGCATCCCGCCCAAAACACCAGTAAGCCAGACGACCAACACTACGAGCTCCGTAAGTACATAAACCATTCTACCGCATTTTTCTTGTAGAGAAATTACTCTGTTCACATTTTTGCCGAGTTGGTGTAAGCTGAAGTCATCACCCCGACTGAAGGACGAGAAAGGCGGTGAGTTGGTCAGCTTCTCTCCATTTTTACCAATTTATTAGAAGAAAATGTTTTCCTCTTATGGTAAGGGTTACACCTGGAGGGTCAGGTTGTTGCTCCTCCACTTACCACTACGTGCCGGGACGCTGCATACCCGGCGAGGGAAACATCCGGCGATTCATTGCATGTCTTTAGGGCGTTGAGGTGGCGGCATTGGAGGGTTCGGCAAGACTCTTTTAGTGCATCGTTGTCCATATTGACGTTTCGGATCATCGCATACGGGTCCATTGGGTACATGTTGGTTCCTGGGAGTTCCTATGATGCATGTGGGTTCATGCCAAGTGTATTGACCAATGCTTGCCTTGGGGAAAATAAAAGGGGAGAGGGGGACTAGAGGGACGATGAGGAGAATACAAAGGAATACAAAGGGAGAACAGACAGCAACAGCCCTACTGGGCCAAACGAGGCTGCCTGTGTAACTACTTTCTCCCACTATAGTTTCTACGTGTTAGAGGTAAAGAATAGCAAAGTTGAAGGCTCCTCCCCACCTACCTCTCCCTCTGGCCGAGGCCGACAGGAAAAAAGTGAGAAAAAAACACCATACTGTATTGAAAACTGCAATGGAATTTGATAGGAAAGATTGAAGGAGAGACACGGCCGATTCTTTAAACGTGGACTTCGGCTAACCTAAGACTAACCGGGGCTTTAGACAGGCATTTCCGTTTTCTAAACATTTTCCGGGAGGGTTTATAGCGCATTTTCGTGACGTTCACCACCTGGTTCAGTCCAGTCCGGACCGGGTCAGGGTGGACTGATGGTCGCGAAAATACATCGAGACTGGCCCCGTCCCATTCGTCGTTCCTATTGGCTGGGGGATCGAGTGGGCGGTACTGAACTGAACTGTGGAGGCGGCAGGCGTCTCATTCTTTCAATATCCTTTTTGTCGTCCGCCTTTTAACCTGTGCTGAAGACTTTACAACTACCACGCCTGTGATACTTTAGTCTTATGGTCGGCCATCATGGTGTTTCATGTCTTATCAGCAGCACGAGAAGCTCTGGTCGCCTTCCCCGTGACTGGTAGTGCGCATGCGCCAGTTCTCCCCACACTGGTCCAAGGTGGTCCTGGTATGTGGGTCGGACCGGACTGGACTGGGCTGAACCGTTCTAGACTGCCTCGCAAAAACAGTGACCGCCCGGGACTAGCCCAGTCCAGACCGGGCCAGAGCGGTCGCGAAAATACGCTATTAGTCTTAAGTTGGTCTAAAACTAACGAGAATAGTATTGGAAATGTTAGACACCCAGGAACCTGTCCAACACTTGAGTCTAATGACATTTACGATACTATGCAAATGCCCATGCTAAGACAAATTAGCGGTATTGTCAATATTCTGTTTGGCAAAATACAGTGTAACATACATGCGTCTACGCAGATTATGAAGCATCTGAAATATTTTTTTAAAGACCGCGTTTGGCGCCCTACGAAATCTGGGTTTGTTTATCTCTCCTCGCCCGCCGAGTCCAGACTATCAGCAATATAATAGTCACTCACTTATACGACTATACAGCAGCACTTGCATTTAATTGATGGAAACAGAAGAGACATTTATTCTATTTTTGGTCATAATAGTCTAGTCTACGCTAACAGCGGTTCCTTACATCCCTCTACGGGGAGGCCACGGGCAGAAGTCTCCCATTTCCACACATCTATCCACTTCATTCTCACATCCTACTGTCCTCTCACTCATGCATGATCTCTCTCTCTCTCTCACATACTCCAACTATCAACTAAAAAACTAGTCAACTATCAACTATCAAACTATCAACTATCAACTAGTGATTAAGGCATCATTAGTTGTGCAACTAAATAATAACTATAACATGACCATGACAATCTTGACTCCCGATAATGGGAAGAGCTATGAAAATCAAGGAAAATGTGGGTAAAAAAGTGAATAAATGAAGAATATAGGTTCATATATGGTATGGTGCGTTTTGTTGTTCTTGGTAGCAGGGCGCGGAGACAAATGACACTTCCGCTCTCCGTCCCCCAATATATGATCTCCCTGGTTCAGGGCTGCCAACCCAAGCGCAGTCGTGGACCAACATAGGACCATGTTAGCTCTCGCTGCTGGCGTCTAAAGCACGCGTTCTTGGCATTGGTACTACTTGAGTCTAACATGGAAGCTCCACGTTAGACTCTCCCTAGTCCATGTTTAAAAAAGCGGCCGATAGACTCTAAAGTCTAAACTAAAGCTAAAGCTACTAAAATAAACAAAAGACAAACAAAAATTACGTAGGGCCGAAGTAATCGAGTTGGGCAGTTGATGCTAAGTATTTATCTATTTGTTCTTAAACGCCTGAGCCGTGTTATTATTAACTACTTGTGCTGGAATTGAGTTCCAAATATTACAACTCTATTAAAAAAAAAGTGCTTCGCTTCATGTGACCGAAATCGCTTACCAATGATCTTGCATTCATTACTACGAGTAGTGCTTGTCCAATCAATATTAAAATCGTCGTTTTAATGTTAACATTATCGAAGCCATGGAACATTTTAAATAACTATATTAGTCTCCTCACAACCTATGTTTTGACAAACTGAACAAGTTAAGTTCCTTCAATCGCTCTTCGTATGGCTTGTTTCGCAAGCACGGAATAATTTCAGTAACTTTTCTTTGTACTCTCTCCAGCTTGACTATATCTTTTCTATAGTAGGGTGACCAGATCTGAACGCAATATTGAAGATGAGGACGCACGATCGCATTGAAAAGTGTAAGAATTACTTTTTCAGACTTACATTCGAAAGTTCTTCCTATAAAACCAGCTAATTTGTTAGCCCTCTTAATAACTTCTGAACAATGTTTACTGGGCTTGAGGTCGTTGCTTATAATAATTCCCATGTCTCTTTCTTCGGTAAAATTGGAAAGTTCATGTCCGTCCATTGAGTAGTTAATTTGATCATTATTACTTCCTATATGCAAAACCTTACACTTATCGGTATTGAATTTCATCTTATTTGCCCAACTAACTAAGCAATAAGGTCAGATTGCAATTGCATCTTATCAGCAGTTGTGATTACTTTATTCGTTATTTTAAGTAGTATCGTCCGCAAACGTTGATATCTTACAGGTGAGGCCTTCGTCAATATTGTTTACATAGATTAAGAAAAGTACAGGACCTATCATAGATCCCTGCGGTACACCACTTAAAACATCTTGCCAGCTAGATGCTTTTCCATTAATTACGACGCGCTGCTTTCTCTCAGAAAGCCAGTCTTCAAGCTAGTTTAAGATATTTCCAGTTATGCTGTGCGACTTTAATTTCCTAAGTAAACGCTTATGGGGGACTTTGTCAAACGCTTTTTGAAAGTCAAGATAAATTACATCTACTGCTTTCGTCTCGTCGAACGTGCTATATATATCATTAAAAAAGTCTAGCAAATTTGTGAGGCAAGAGCGTTTATTACGAAAGCCGTGCTGGGAGTTTTTGATGAGATTATTTTCTTCTTATAAATTTACCACCTTGTATCGTATTACATGCAGTTTCCATGAATTTACAGACAACGGATGTGAGGCTGATCGGTCTGTAAAAAGAGAAAGAAAAGTAACGAGAAAGAGATGGAGTATTAGAAAGTAGCCCCCCCCTTCCAAAATCCCTAATTTAATTCCAATTCCCTGATTAATTCCAAAATCAAAATATTACCTCCATGTATGCAAAGAGAAGGTAATATTAACCCATGCACCCGCCTTGAAGCATTCCTTTACAGTATTTAGTAGAATATTGTAGGGCACCTGTGATCGAATGCTTCTATTTTGCCAATAATCCTCATTATAACGCCATGAATAATGTAAAACTCGTATATTTCCATTTTGCATAAGCCTATGTTCACCATGACAACACTTAATTGTAGCTGGTTTGGTAGGGAATAATAGAAAATAAGTCGAGCTCGACACCCCGAGACCCGACATTCTAGCTCCGCGTGTAGTTCCCAGACGGATACCAGATGACAGATCGAGCTCACTAAGGTAGTCTATTAATAGTCTCAATGATTTGTTCATCGTTATAAAGTTCTATGTTTCTATGATGTCGCCGGTATCGTTGAGCTGCCACGCTGCAGGTGTCAGTCACTTCACCACCACTAACCCAACAAGCTAACGTTTAATCTTGAATGATATTTACGAGGAAAAAGAACTCACTTGAAGCGATTAGGATGATTACAACGCGCCAGCAAAACACGTCCAGGAGCTAAAAAGTGGAAATCAATCTATTATGTGAGGTAACTGTTAATTAATCCCACTACTGACACCACTGTTACGCCAACGTGCTGCTGTTTCTTTTCTATGGTCGAGCAGCGCTGATTTAGACTGGCAAGATGCACCACTTACACTTTTGGGCACGTTAGATCCGGGCATAATGCAGAGGGGCGAGCCTCCCTGGAGCGACTACAGAGATGGGTGGTAGATAAAGCAAACACAGAGTTCCTTTTTTCTTTGAACCGTTTACTTCCTCAAGTGACACTTCATTGGGCTGGGAGCTTTTGGACAAATTACGACAAAACTTGTTCACATTTTCACAGACACGTGTTCACGTATCCCAGACACTTGTTCACGCATCACAGACACTTGTTCACGCATCACAGACACTTGTTCACGCATCACAGACACTTGTTCACGCATCACAGACACTTGTTCACGCATCACAGACACTTGTTCATGCAGCACAGACACTTGTTCACGTATCACAGACACATGTTCACGCATCACAGACACTTGTTCACGTATCACAGACACTTGTTCACGCATCACAGACACTTGTTCACGCATCACAGACACTTGTTCACGCAACACAGACACGTAGGTGGTGTAGGCTAAAGGCCAAACGTAAAGGTAGGACACGGGGGGGAGGGGGTTCAGAGCCAGCGAGATAGGGACACCGTGCGAGCTCGACGTTCCGAGAGCAAGTGACGCCACGCGGCCCGCTCCTCCCTGCCGCGGTTTATGGAACTGTCGCCGATAGGAACTCTCGCCGAAACGCCAATAGAGAACTCTCGTCGACAGTGGAACACTCGCCGACGAGGAAATTTTTGACGACAGTTCCACTTGAAAGCCCCCCGCCCCGCTCGTTCACTAACCCAGCCTGGACTTTGGTCAACTGGCCAACATAACTTAACCACATAACCTAACTCAAGATCAAGAACTAGAACTGTCGCCAGAAATAGGCTACACTCGCGACGGGAAAAATTGGAACACCCACCGACGTCGGCGAGAATTCTTATCGGCGACAGTTCCAGGTACCCCTGCCGCCCCCAATATTCTCCCGCCAAACCAACCCACGCTGCGTCCCCCTAGGAGCCCGCCAACACTCACATGGTGCGAGGGCCGCGCACATACACACACACACACACACACACACACACACACACACACACACACACACACACACACACACACACACACACACACACACACACACACACTCCGCGCGATGTGATTGGTTGATAACGTGACGGGCTCCCATTCTGTGGGTAGGCGGTTCGAATCCTCGTGCTCCCGGGGATTTTTCACTGACAAATTCGGGCGGTTACTGTCCCCCTTGAGCAAGGGGATGGGGGTGTGTGGTGTGTGAGGTCCCAGCATTGCCCAAAGATCGGTAATGATGAGCTCCAAGCTCGCACTGAGAGGGTGAAAACTGGCGATCGCGAGCCAGCTCGCGTGGACAAGACCATGGGTGAATAACACACACACACACACACACACACACACGCACACGCACACGCACACGCACACACACACACACACACACACACACACACAACCGACGTGCATAACATAGATTACACCAATGTTTTACAATTTTTCATTTAAATTATTCATTACTAATTCTGATTTCTTCAATTATACTATTTTTCAGAGATCCTTAGTCTATCTATAAACCTGTAGGGCTAACCAAGGTTCCTCATCACAGCCTGACAGCTTCTAACATTACAGAAAGCAAACATTTCACTTGCACTGCACCAGACAGGTAATTTATGCAAATACCTGAAAGCATGGTGGTATGCAATATATAAGCCTTCATAGCAGTATTACTATTCTTTCACCATAGGTGGGCGGCATGAGCCTCTAACCACAGGCGTCACTATAAAAATCCTGCCTGCGCCACCACGGGCGAGGGCCAATCTCACAACCCTCAAGTGAACCTCCAGGGCCTACCATCCGAGCCCTGAGTCACTGCCTGCTTTACATCTATG
Source organism: Chionoecetes opilio (assembly GCA_016584305.1). Lineage (NCBI taxonomy): Eukaryota > Metazoa > Arthropoda > Malacostraca > Decapoda > Majidae > Chionoecetes > Chionoecetes opilio. Next base: position 108,556 of record JACEEZ010010781.1, on the reverse strand, counting down.
CCTATAGGCATAGAATGTAAAGAAATGAAAAGATGAAAAGAATTTTTTTTATCATCTTTATGGAAAGAAAACATCCAGTTCCATATTTCTCGGATTTTCACTACGGAAGTTCCTTCATGCAAAATAAGAATATAAAAGGTGACAATATACTTTCTTGACAGACTCCACTAATATTAAAAGCCGACGACAAGTTGCCATTCCACCCAAAATACACATCTTTATGTTGATACCAGAAATCCATAATTCAGACGAGGTAGCTTGGTACTCCATGCATTATTGGTATCTAGAAGAATGTGTGACATGCCTACCACTCGAATACCTTCGAGGCATCAAGGAAGCAAAATAAAACTGCATAATGATATATATCGAGTTTTTTGTTCCTTGAACACATGAACACATGTCTGTGGTATGTTTTTTCATAAAACCAAATTTCCAGAGTTGAGGAATGACGACACGTTGGTTAACAGTTAGATCACATACACATTAGAAACAATGCTTGCTAAAGCAATACTAGGTCCATAATTCTTTGTATAGGAAATTTTACCACTTTTATCTTTTATGATAAGGAACAATATGACGCATCATACAGTAGCGGAACAAGGGATGTAAAAATCGGGGGGCACAGGTAAATAGGGGGACACCATAGTTTTCATATATATCATGTTATTATAGATCCATTCATGAATATAAATTTTAGATTAACATTATAAGCAGATTTTTCTCAGTGTGATTCCAATCTATCTAGTTATTCAAAGAGGGGACACCGCCCTGAAATGGGGGGGCACCGCTTTAAAATGGGGGGCACGTGCCCCCCCCCCCAATTCCGCCACTGTGTGTTACCTTAGACATCATACACAAGCAAGCACCAATCACCAATCCGTAGTTACCAGTCATCCAATAGTCACCCAGCAGTCAACATTCACCACTCATCAGTCACCAGTTACCCAGCAGAAAATATAATCTGACCTTGTTTTGTCTGCGGGTGAGGGACACACACACACATAGACTACTGGTCAAGAGCACACAATGAATGTAGCGCCTTCCACATATACACACACACCGACACACACATGCATAACATGCGTGTTCCCTCATAGGGAAATCACGCCTAGTAGACATCCACCACCACTGTTAACTTTTGTTATTGTCTTTGGACACAGATATAAACACTTTCTCTGGGGTTTTAATTGTGGTGCTACTATCATAATTTATATTATTATCGCTGATCATTAACATTATTATTATTATATATTATTATGTATTATTATAATTACATCATAATAGCTATAATTTTGACTACTATCATTATTATAATTATTTTTATCTCAATCATTACAACCGTTATTACTCATTACAAGTCACTTAGGCAACCGTAAAACATCTTGGTGAAATAAATAAAAGGGTTGAGACTTCATCTTTATAAAAAGTTGCTTTCCAAAATTTTGCTAGTGTAAATTAGGATGTCAAACATGTCAAAGAGTCTTATACGCCCAAAAATATAGTAATTATTTAATCATTGTATTCAAGAGTAGCTCAATATAGATTATTTTTATCGGAAAAAAGCCCCCCCCAAAAAAAATATGCACCATTGAACCTCCAGAACCAAATCAAAGATGCTGCCAAACACCTGTCAAGGAGCCGTGCAGCCTGCTCTTTTACACACATGTCTTAGCATCTCTGTTCATTCTAACATCTTAGCTAAACCGTTCATAGTACAAACATTTGTTGTTAAGACTATTCACTATGGTCTGCTCGAATGTATTTCAATGTATGCCAGAGAACAAATGTCATAGCAAACATGGTCCTGGAACCAAAAAAGTGTTGTAGCAAATTCGTTTACATATTTGTTTTGAGACTTCACCCAACCCTCTGCTATCGCGCCTAATTGGTATTTCCAGAGTGCATGATTGCAAAAAAACGCGCTAGCTGTATTGAGGAACTTAAGGGAATGATTCTTATTGTTGCCGAACTTACTTACCTGTTTTCCAATTTTTTGCCACATTTTGCTTAATAATTTTCCCTTGCATATACACTACACTATTGCACTATATAGCAATAATGAGCTTTGAAACATCACAAAAACAGATAAAAGAACATCATTGGCAATCACATTTACATTTTTAAGTACACTTGTAGTACGGGGAACGTGCACAGACTGATGAAGGCCTGAAGGGGGATGGATGGCGGCTTATCACAGCGCTTCCCTGCCCGGTGACATCGACCAATCAAGGAGCGAGTAATGATGTTGCATGATGATATGCGGCCTGGAAATGTCAAGTGTTACAGTATTTTTCGTCACTTCCGATATGTGATAGCCGTGATTGTATGTGCTATACACGATGTGTGCAGATTTCAAGGTTTCCGCGATAGCTGTGAAACGCGATAGCCAACTGCGTGATAGCTGAGGGTTAAGTGTATTTACATGAATTAAATTATCTTATCATAAAAGTATAATGACATTCTAAGCTGGTTCCTAAATTTTCAACTAATACATAGTCTTACTCAATTATCTATTATCAATTTCTTTTTCTCTTTCTCGCTCTCATCCAATGTTCTGGCGGCTAGTCTCGCGTATAAAGAAGAGGGTGTGCAGCATTCCTCCGGTGGCGAAAAGTGCATATAGTCCGGCCGCTAAGGACCAGATTTCAAGAGGATGGGGACATGCCGGATAAAAGCACCAAATTTTGTTCAGGCATTCTACAGGGTCCTAGCTATGATTTTGAGAGGGGAGACAAACGATCCAATTACTCAGAAGCCTCTATGAACCATTTTTGTGATAACGGCTAATTTTCACTTAGAAAAATCTTGATTTATAGTATAACATATTTATAGTATATTATTATTTATTTATAGTATTTATAGGAAACCTCTATGAGAGTAGATGTGGTATGGGACAGGTACCTGGACAACAGTATCAAAGAATCAACCAGAGAGAAACGGGGGAAAGGTGTACGAAGGAAGGTGGCAGGCCAGACCAAGGTCCCAGGCAATTGGCCCGATTTCCTGCGTGACCCCACAAACAAGGTAGAACTCTTCCAGTTCCTATCAGAGAAGATTGTATCCACTACCTTCCCAGACGGAAAGCAGGTCTTTGCAACATCTGGAGCCTCTGTAGTCTGCAGTGGCACTGACCACTCGATGCCGCCATGTGACCACGAAGAGGCAGACACAAGAATTGTGGTCCATCTACAAGATGCCCTAGAGAGTGGATGCACCACATGCTTGGTACGCACCGTGGATACTGACGTTCTTGTCATCCTCATCGGGAAGTATCACTTTCTAGCCAGCAAGTATCCATCGGCTGACATCTGGGTCGCCTTCGGCAGTGGCAAGAACTTCCTTTTCCTACACATCAATGCCATCTGTAGTACTCTGGGCAAAGAGAAGTCCACAGCGCTACCAGTGTTCCACAGCTTCACAGGGTGTGATACGACTTCTTCTTTCTTTGGAAAGGGGAAAAAGTCGGTTTGGGAAGCATGGGGTGCCTATACCGAAGTCACAGATGCCTTCAACTTCATCGTAGAACATCCACATGCACAAATCACCGTGGATTGCCAGGAGTTCCAGATGCTGGAACGTTTCACAGTCGTTATATATGACAAGACCAGCCCTCTGGTGTCGGTGAATGAAGCAAGAAAGGAACTGTTCTGCCAGAAAAACAGAACGATGGAGAAATTCCCCCAACTCAACAGGCCCTGCTGCAGCACACCAAGCGTGCAGTGTACCAGGCTGGCATCTGGACAACCTGTCACCAGGCCCAACAACAGACACCAACTGCTGAAGGCTGCGGTTGGACACTGGATGCAGAAACAAAGTCCTGGGTTCCTGTCTGGAGCTCGCAGCCTGCGGCAGCAAAGGCTGTAAGTGAACTTGTGAAGTGTGCCTGCAAAGTGCTGCAGGTTGTGGCGGGAGATGTTCATGCAAGAAAGCCAGCTGGAAATGCACCGAACTGTGCAGCTGCAAATGTGAGAAGTAGACACATAATTACAATTATGAATCATACCTGCATTGTGATACTGGTGCTTAACAAAGACATGGCATTCCTGCAGCTGTACAGGAAGAACATGATTGTTGTATAATGAGCTTAATGAATACTTATTTTTCATAATGCACCGTCAGTAGATTAACCACTGTCATTTTTGAATTGCAAGGAGTATGTTTTAATTCGTGTTCTGCTAATAAACTACATGGCATTTCGCGATGTCCGCAGGGGAGTTTAAAGTCGAATAAATATTGAATTTATGTTTTTTTGACAGCCATATTGGAATATTTTGTTCTGGAGTTATTAAATAATAATAATAAGATAACTTGCATCCAATAAACATTATCCTTATGACTATTCTTTTAAAAAACCCATTTACCCTAATTTCCACATGCGGAAATGTCAAAATAATAAAGAAGCGTTCCTTATAGCCATCTGAGTGATGGGATCATTTGTCTCCCCTCTCAAAATCATAGCTAGGAGCCTGTAGAGTGCCTGAAAAAATTTTGGTGCTTTTATCCGGCATGTCCCCATCATTTCACTAAGCTGCCCCACTAATAGGTCCAGTAGAGTCCAGGCAAGGTGATGTTGTCCACCAAGGTGCTGTACAGCTGTGTTTGATCATGGCCGTGCAGCTCAAAAAGAGGTAGCACATGCAGAACCCCTGATGTCGTAAAATAGAATGGCATTCATGAGGACAGTAGCTTTAAGGATAATCATGCAAACACTTCATCTGTCAACACTAGAAGAAAGAAAATATACACTGGTGCACCTTGTTTCGTGGTATCTCAATTCGCGGACACAAGGTTTAGTGGTACAGTAAACCCTTCATGCTCGCGGGGGTTAGGGTAGGGGACAGACACCCGCGAGTATCGTAAATCCTCGAGCATGACATTAGTTACCCCTACCGCCCCGAAAATAGGCTTACGGTATAAAGAAAATGGATTTTGTTGCTTGAATGATAATGATAATGATAACTATGGATGCAAATAAAGTAAAATAGTATTAATTGTATATTACAGGACGTGTATTAATGATTAGTAATAGGGTACACTGCTGTATGTATAAATGTTAACAATCGGTACCGATCAATACATACGAGTGTTTTGTTGTCGTTGTCCTTCCGTGTTTTGTTCTCTACACCTAGGCCATAATCCTCCCCCCTTGTGCATAACAGCTTAATGATTATGGATGATTCATTATAATGAATAGTAAAGCACAAACGAAGAAATTAAGGTAAGTAATATAGTTAAAAGACAAATAAAGAACACCATTATATTAATGGGAAATTAAGAGTTAATTTGTTACTGTAGAAAAGTTTACTTTAATTTTCAATAATGCACTTTCCTGTACGAAGATTAATTAATGAAAATAGAGTTTATGTACGATGAATTTTTATAGATGTGCGATGTTTATTGTGAGTCGTTCTCCTTCACGTTGGCACTAAGGGAGAGGGGGGGAGGGTCATCGAGTTCATCTATGTCAGACGACGTAGATGAGGCTGGGTGAGGCGGTTTTGGTTAATCAGCTGTGCGTGTCCGTTTATTAAAGAACATGGTTATCTTGCTCTGTGCTTGTTGCTGCCTAAGCTGGTTATTTAGTTCTGTTTATGGTTTGACAGCAGCTTCCATTTGTCTTTTTACGATTAGGGCACACTCCATAGATGGGCCACGCTTCACGAACCTATTTGCCAGATCTTGGATGTTTTTCTGTTGTTTGTAGAGATATTCGAGATCAAAAGGCTGCGTGCGGTTCGTTCTGTGTTTCGTCTGTCACTTCAGTTCCCTCTTCTTCCTACACTCTGATGATTTCTTGTAAATCTTCGTTCTTCAGCCCTTCACCAGAATTACTCAGCAGCTCTGTTTCTATTTCCACTGCAGTTATATCGTTAAGGCCTTCACCACCGATTGCTTTGGCTAACATCACCATTTTTTTTTCACATTAGCTTCAGCAGTAGGAAAGCCTTTGAAATCTTTGACTGCTGCAGGCCACACACTTTCCCAGCACGAATTCACACCGTGTTTGGATAATTATAATTCATCATGAGCCTCTTTGATAAATTCAATGCACCCAGCAATGTTATGTTTCCTCCACATTTCTCTCATGCTCTCCTCCTCCCCACTGTCCATAGCTGACCTCATCATGCTGAAGGTGCGTGTCAAATATTTCGACTTAAAGACCACGATCACACCTTGGTGCATACGTGGGTTGAATGAGGGATGTTGTGTTCTAAGGAAGAAAAACCACCTGAACATATGGATCAATTTCATTCAAATCATCAGGGCAGTTGTCTAACACAAGGTGAACTTTTTAAAATTCATGCCCAACTTTTCTGATATTTTCGGACTTCAGGAATAAAACAGTTCTTAAACCAGTCCGTGAATGAATATCCAGTCATCCATGTTTTTATTGTTTGTTTGCTTGATAGTAGACTGGCAGCAGGTTTATGGTTTATGTTCTGGCGAGCAAGTGCTCTTGGCTTCTTGGATGTGTGGAGGAGGAGAGGTTTGATCATGTTTCCTGCAGCATTCCCACAAAGTAAGCCAGTCACTCTTTCTTTGAACACTTTGAAGCCTGGGGCTCTTCTTTCTTCTCTGGCAATGTATGTTCTGGTTGGCATCTTCTTCCACCACAGCCCAGTTTCGTCTGCATTAAAACCTTGTTATGGTAGATAGCCTTTCTTCTCAATTATTTTGGCAAATTCAGCGGGGTATGCCTTGGCTGCAACATGGTCTGCAGAGGCACTTTCTCCAGCTATGCTGACATTATTGAGGGAATTTTCTTTTCTAAAAATTTTCGAACCACCCCTTACTGTTTGTTTATTTTGTTTGTTTATTTGTTTAGAGGATAATTCCTCAGAGCCGTAGTGATCTACCGCTGCAGCTTAGTGTTGGCCGAAGCCACCACCCCGGGAGGGGGGTCACAAACCCCCGGCTAACCCCCGGTACCCATTTACTGCTGGGTGGACAGGGGCTCGGGTTTTAAGAAAGACCACTCATCTATCTTCGCTACTGGCCAAAAATTCATGCATCTTTGGACGACACCACTTGCACCATCATTATCGCCACTTGCACCATAAATTATTGCCACTTGCACCATCATTATCGCCACTTGCACCATCATTATCACCACTTGCACCATCATTATTGTCACTTGCACCATCATTATTGCCACTTGCACCATCATTATTGCCACTTGCACCATCATTATCGCCACTTGCACCATCATTATCGCCACTTGCACCATCATTATTGCCACTTGCACTATCATTATCGCCACTAGCACCATCATTACCACCACTTGCACCATCATTATTGCCACGTGCACCAGCATTATCACCACTTGTGTAATGCCCGGAAATTCGGAAAAGACAGGATGTAAATTCCTATCATACAATTCCCGGGTTATGTATCTGTAAGAAGGAAAAAGGTTTCAATAACCATATGTTTGGTCTGGGGCAAGTTGTCGCCTAGGCCCAGTATATGGGGGAACAGGTTATTCTTATTGCACTAATGCCAATCAAATCTTGTCTACTCGTAATATTTATCTTCTTTTCTTTCTACCATTTTTATTTATTTCTCCCACTTCTATCTCCCCCCCCCCCACTCCCCCCCATACACCCAGAACACGAGTCCAGATGTGTGGGACATTTATTTCGCGACCGTCGATAACTGGTAGATTCAAAACTTTTCATCCTCCCCTTACCCTCCTGACAGATCAAGGAACACTCTTAGATTCTTAATGTCCTTCAAAATAGACACAATAGTGACAGATCACGTTTATAAATGGGTGGGTTAGTCGAGTTATTCGCTAAATTGAAAGTCGACCAAATTTCTATTCCGACTCCGATACCTCGTCACTCTGGAAAACACGTTCGTAGGCTGACCAAAAAGGGAGAACACCTCTCCCCGAATATTAGAATAAATGTATTAAATTCTTCTATATCAAAGTAAAAGAACTGTATTATAGGCAGCCATTTCATATGCATACTTGTTTCATTAGCTAATTAGAGTCATTCGAGGTCTTATACTCCCTTCAGGGGAAGCCTTTCATAAGGATCCGAACATTCCTTTTTTCCCGCTAATCCTCCCAACTTTACCTCGGTTTTACCACGAGGGAATCAGTCTTCTCTCTACTCCCTTCAAGGTAAGACATACAGTAAATCACCTCCATCTTCCCCCTTGTTATAGTGTATCTATCTATATATCTATATATAGGTACAGTTGTTTAGGTTTCATTAACGTATAGGAGGCCTGGCCTGTCCTTATAAGTGTTATTAAAGAGTCATCTCTCTACTCCCTTCAAGGCTCCGGCGAGTGTCCCTGCCGGAAAAGAAGCCAAGCCACATGTCACAGTGAACACCACACCAACCCATTACTCTCACATTTTTCTCTCCTATATAGATATTCCATGTATACCTATAGTGCTCAGTTGATACGGACATAGATGGTAGTTCTAAGGACATAATTCAGTGAGGTAGGTTATGGTCCGTAGAGCTTTCCTGCGCCAAAATTAGAGTCATACATGTATCTAGGTTCTCAAACAAGAGAAATAATATTTCATGGTGAATAAACCGGATGATGTTTAAAGTATAGCTTCTTGTGTTTATTGCAAAAACCCCAGGTGATTATTCCCTTGTTATGGAAATACTTCCCCAAGTCTCAAAAAGAGTTTCAGCCTCACTCGGTGTAATACTAAGTATCCACCCCGACTACCAATAATTCTCATATAGTAAATCGTGTTCAGGGAGTAAACCATAGAACTACTCGCCTGGGCTGGTGATCAAATTGTTTAGGTTTTTTTTGGTCTTAAACAAGATTACATCTGTAATGTAGTGCACACGTTTTGCAGCATGGGTTACAGAGGAGGCTAATGAAGCACTAGTGTATTTTTCCTTCTTATAAATGTACCTCACTGTCGACTCATTTATCCCATAGTGGCGGCCACAGGCAGCGTAGGACATGCCACCCTTTAATGTATTGATTAATTCACCCTGCTCCTCTAAAGTCATCACTTTCATTTGCTTTTTAATCGTCTTTGGTCCTTTCCCGCTTGATTGAGGCTCACCAGATTTACGTGTGTTGGCCATGTTGACGAGATATTACGAAATCAATAGCACTGCACTGTACGGACGTGAGCGCGTAAACACAAGCTAGTGTTTGGACGGCCCTCTTCTTCGCCATTCAAGCTCATTATTTTTCGTATTTTTAAATTATATTTAATTATTTAATATTATTTATCTCAAGGGTAGAAAAACCGCGAGAAATCAAATCAACGAGTCTGAAACCCGCGAGCATGAATGGTTTACTGTACCTTCAAATATTCCCCATTTCAAGTTTTGCGCACCTAAACACAAAGTTTCGCGGTCGATTGGTAAATGTTTTTGCAACTGTGATGCCAGTGCCGAGCGTTTGGGTTGAGTGAGTGCCATTGTATACAAGTTTACTTGTATACAATGACAAGCATTTGTGTGTGATCTGTGAGCGTGTGAGCGCCTCGTGTGTGTACTAATCTCGCGGTTCCTACCAGAGTTTGGCGTGACAATTACATCTGTTGCTGCTAGTGTGGCTGGTGGTGAGCCAAGTAGGCCAGGTGGTAGCGGGAACATTGATAAAGGGCTGAGGAGAAGTCGGAGGAGGAGCAGGAGAGTGTTGGAGGTAGTGGTGGGGCCCAGTAACCGTGCCCATCAAGCTCTTCACTCTGTGGTTGTTTTTGGTGAGTGTTATGTAGGGTGGAGTGAGAGTGTGTATGTTAACTATGTGTACGTACCCTATAGTTATTATTATTTTTTGTGTAATATTTCAGTATGTTTTGATAATTTAATGTTACAGTACAGTACTGTACCATAAAATGAATACAGTACAGTACTATACTGTACTCTGCAATAAATGAATGAAGGGATGCAATGAAGTGAGGGATGGGGGGTCTGTGTCCCGATTAGCTTATTTAACGTAAGGTTATCAATACATATAGTTTCGCGGATTTGAGTTTCGCGCCGATAACAACGGTCCCGATTGGGCGCAAAACTCGGTGCATCAGTGTACATGAGAATACTGGGAGACCCTTTAAGTTGGCATGCAAAGTAGAAATTTACCAATTTATGGTTAATCTCAGGTTCATGTCATAATGACGGGTTACAAAAACTTTATTCCCTTGCAGATGAAATGAGTACCTTCATTTGTCTATAATTTTTTTTGGGAAGTGTCATGTTTTTAAACATGCGAGCCAACAACAGCAGCAGTGTCGATACGTGTCGTCTCTGCCGAGTATGTGATGAGGCTCTGTGCGTAAAGCGTGACTCTGTGCCATGGTACATAGTTTTGAGAATTTTCTTGGAATATTTGCAACATATCAAATGTATAATGGTGTGTCGAGCAGCAAGGAACTGGTCGCGATTAAATTTGTCGTCATCAAACAATTTTTTGTCAGTGATTCGATAGGGGCTTGAAAAATATTGTAGTAATAAAAGCATTATCGACATACAGAGAAGATGAATTTCTATCTTATGAATAACTAGCCGCAAAGCCGCCCTCCAGGCGGACTTTTTGGCTAGCTCCTGCGGAGGGCTATTGGTGGGCCTTCGGCCCACCAAACATGGACTCTCCAGATAGCCCCTTCTAACTTTCCTGAAATCATGGATGTAGAAATGTATGTATTCCCCCCACCCATTCACTCACCCATTACCCATCACCCCCCACCCATTCACTCACCCATTACCCATCACCCCCCACCCATTCACTCACCCATTACCCATCACCTCCCACCCATTCACTCACCCATTACCCATCACCACACACCCATTCACTCACCCATTACCCATCACCCCCCACCTATTCCCTCACCCATCACCCATCACCCCCAACCCATCACCCCCCACCCATTCACTCACCCATCACCCCACACCCATTACCCATCACCCCACCCATTCACTCACCCATTACCCATCACCCTACATCAAGGCTTCCTCAATTCTCGCAACCCACTTTTGTTTTCACAATTCTCGCTAATAGGCTGCTAAAAAAAAAAAAAAAAAAAAAAAAGTGATTGGATCATCTCATAAGTGGGCTTATGACCTTCCCCTGGTCAACCTGATTCCAAAAATGTGCCATATGAGGTGTTTGCGCCACGGGGGGCGGAACCTATACCACACACACACACACAGACAGACAGACAGACAGACAGACACACTTTCGCTTATATTATTATAGATATAGAGTGCATCTGTTGTGATGAGTCACTACAGTAGTCCCTTAAGGGGAGGGGTAAGTATTCAGATGCGGAATTTAATCAAAAAATACGCAAATTATGTTTTGGCATCTTCAGCCAGCTGAAACACCACCCAACTTTAGCGCGTATTTTAAATGCCCTACGCGCGTTTAAAGGGCTCAGACGTCAGGGAGTGTTGCCATATCATCTAATACAAATTTTGTTTTCCATTATTTTTTACAGTGATCTTGTTATTCTATCTGAAAAAAGTAGGCCTATGAGAGTAGGCCTACTGGGGAAACTCTGGGGAAAACAACGCGCTTCTCAAACCACTCCTGGGGTAGTGTGGAAGAGTTTGAACAAAGGCAAGGCCTTCTAGGAAGGCCCTGATAAAGGTATGTAGGTTTTTTATTATTTCTAATTTGGTCTATTAGATGAAAAGGCCCATTGCCGCTAAAATCGCCGCCAAGAATTGCTCTGGATACTTGCCTTCAAAATGCTGTATCTTTTCTATTTATTGATCCATTTCTGATCTGTTTGTTTTCTTGGAATTTTTATTAGAAGAGCTATAGTAATATATATAGCTATAGTATAACTATATAACTTACAAAGTAAACATTTCTGTTAAATGGATTGTTATAGGAGCAATTTGTAGCCAATCTTTGAGGACCGTTTTCTCATAATTACTTTTTGACTGGTTTCTAATACTTCTATATGTCTCTACTTGCTAAATGTTTAACCTATTTTGAATCTTTTAAGTTGGTTTTGATGAGTATGATATAAAGAGGGATTAATTTTGTCAAAATATTGATATATGAAAAAAATAATGTCTTAATCAATCCCATGACATTTTGTTGTTGTTTTTTATGTTCTTTGAAAATTGTAAAATTTTTGAAAACGAATAAAAACATTTAAAATTTCCCGGCCCCCAAAGATTAATAAAAATAAATTTCCCTTTTTAAAAAAAGAACTTTAAAAATAAGCATTAGAAAGCAAAACTAAAGGAGAGTCATTTGAAAAATTTATTTTTAAAAAAAAAAAAAATTTTATCATAAAAAATTTTTCTAGTTTTTTGGTTTGAAGAGTTTGTAATAGTCCCAAAACATTGTGTTAAAGCTTCAAAAAAAATGTAAACCCTTCCTTCTCTATGATGACCTAAATGCTTCCCCCCCTTTAAAAATAGGATAAAGGGTTTGAAAGGGCCTGGTGGAACACTCAAAATTTCTAGGTTCTGAGAAAAAAACACACTATAAAGTGGGGCCAAATACTATGTGGGTTGGGAATGTACTTCAAAGTTTTTTTGTAGTTACCTGGGACCTCATGGTATTGGGGAAGTTTTCCCACGGACGGGAGTAAGGGGTATATTTCAATTTAAAGGGGCATTGGAAAAAACGATGCCCAAAAGGGCCCGAAAAAGGGGAAAAATGGGCTCCCCACGTCCCCGTCACCGCGGGAAACACAGAAATTAAAAATTTTTGAGGGAAGCAAGAGAAATATATTTTGAAAGGCAATTTATGAGCGACAAAATCAAGTTCACAGAAATATAAGGTCCCACCCTTCCCCCGACCCTGTCCAAAAAATGTTGTTTGTCCCTTCCAGTTCCTTTCATCCTTTGTTATAAAAACACTAATGGCTTTAAAAATTATTTTATTAACAAAAAAATTTTTTGGGAAGAAAGGGGAAAAAGATGGGGAATAAGCTAAAATTTTGCGCGGGGCCCTCGGTGCTCATTCCCTTTTTGCATTAGCCTTTGAGCCTACTGTGATAGGTACAACCCGCTACCCCGGGGACACGGGGCTTTTGTGACATCTGGGTTACCATATTTTACTTTCCCCCGGTTTCCCCAGTCCCCATTTTTCAAAAAACCCCCCGAAAAGAAGGATGAACTGCTTTTTGGGCGGGCCGCCGACTCCCCGGGCCCCGGGGTTTCGAACCGGGCCCTTTAGATTCGTAGCTAGGCGCGCAAACCCACTACACCACGGAGGCGATTTTCCCGGAAGTGCAAAAACCAAAAAAAAAATAAAAATTTGGGATTTTGTCTTGAAATTTTTTTAAATAACCAAAATTTGGGCCCATAAAGCTTTTCAACTTTCCCCAAAAAAAACTTGATATCCTTGGGTCCTTGCAAACTTCCCCCTTTTTAAAAAAGGAAAAGCACTGTTCCCCTTTTAAATAATCAAATTTTTATCATGGGGTTTAGGGAAATGTTTTTTTTGTGGATTTTTACCAAAAGGAAAAGTTGTGTTTGCCTTCACACACTGGCCCCCTTTTCCTGCCTCTGGGGTAAATGAAATAGGACAAAAAATTGTGAGCTTAAGATCTGGGGCGGGAGGGGCACCCTCACACCTTGCTTTGGCGATACAAGGCTTTGCTTCCCGGGCCCAGCGAAGAAAAACTTTTTTTTAATCTAAAGGTCAGGGGGGAAGCTGGGGGTGTTTGGGGGAAAAAGAAGTAAAGGTACAAGGCCAGTTGTGAAAATCCGGCCCCAAATGATGGGAAGGGGGCCCATCAAGCCCAGCGGGGGCCCGGGATCCCGATCCACCGGGACCAAGCAAAATAACTCCGCCCAGACCCACCAAACGGGAAAATGAAAGTCCCCCAAGGCTATGGCCCGAGGGCACACCGTGTCCTCCCGCAAGCGTTTTAAGTTTGCACCATGACACTGAAACCCCAAAAAAACTCTTGTGCGAAAAAACAACAAAAGCTGCCACTACTTTTTTTTAAGAGGGCCCAGCCTAAAAAAGGTTTTTACCCTTTGGATTTTCCCAAAACCTTTTTTGCTCATTTGGGGTTTTTCAGGAGTGCACTCTGGGGCCACATAAATTTTTGGGGCCTCAAATCAAGCCCAAGGGACTTGGGGGCCTCCGCCCCCTTTTTTTGGGACGGGAAAGGGAAAGGGGGGGGGGCCTCCCCGGCGGGGGCCAGCATGACCCCAAAAAAAACGTAATCACCGGGGAAAAGCCTTTTAATGCATGCAATCTTTTTCCCCATTCTATGTTAATGGCTGCTGCCGCCCCCCCTTTTGGGGCCCAAAGGGGTTTTAATAATACCTAGAAAGGTACCCGCGGGTTCCCCCAAAAGCTAGTTTTGGTTTGATCTCCGCATGTATTTTCCGGGAAAGCAGAGCCCAATACCCACCATACCAAAACCACAGATAACCCTTTAGGAGGAGGATAGGGAGTCACTGCGGGTCATGGTCCAAATAATACTAGGTCATACATGCAAAAATGTAACTGGCAGGTGAAGGCAGCAAAAAAGGAAGCGAGGAGAAAAGCCAAAAGAAAAAAGGGAAAGGATTGGAATTGAAGGAAATCCACTCGCATCGACATCTGACCCCCATGGGGGGGTTATTCCAACATTGTGGAAAGACCCATTCTGCTCATGAGATATTATTTTTTGTCCCCTATTTTTGGGACCCAAAGACCTCCCCGTATCTTAGCATCTTTTGGCAGTGTCCCTTTCCCCATATTGCCCAACATCAGGCAGGGCCCCTGAGCCTCAGGAGGGGATACGGTAACTGGGTTCCCTGATCCTAAAATTTTTCCTTTTTAATCAGTTCATTGTCCACATCACAATTATGCTACTACTATTTCCTACTCCTACTCCAAACCCTACTCCTCCTCCTACTCCTACTCCTACTACTACTACTACTACTACTACATTCATATTACCCATCACAAAAACCTTTTTCCTTCCCCTCCCCAAAACCATAACCCCTTTCCCACTCTGGTCACCCAAAATTCTTTTCTTTTCCAAACCTTTCACTGTTTTCATACCCCCGGAAAACCCCCCCCCCCCCCACACACACCACACACATACACACACACACACACACCAACACCCCCCCCACACACACCACACCCCAAAACACACACACACAACACACACACACACACCACAAACCCCACACACACAACACACACACAACCCCGCACACACACACACACACGTAAAAAAAAGCTTTAAAGGGAGGAGATGAGGGAAAGAGTTCAAGTGTATGAAGGGCATGATCCAGGAAATGAGGGGGTTTTTAATGATGAAATTAAAGGGAAAAATAAAATTTGAATTAGATAAAATGAAAAAAAAGGGAAAAAGCAAAGAGAAAAAGGGAAAAATGGGGAGTTTTAAACAAATGGAGAAATTGAAAAAAGGAAAATAATGAACTTAGAGCAAAAGGCAAAAATGGAGAAAAAAGGGAAAAGGCAAGGGAACGTGATGAAAGGAAAAAAGGAATAACGGGGAAAGAAAAAAAAGGGGATAAAGTCAAATTAGTTTTTAAAAAAGGGATTTTATGAACAACAAAAAAAAGGAGCCAAAGAAAATTTTTTAAGAAAGGGGGTAGTGAAATTTTTGATGAATAATGGGGAATTTTTAATAAGAGATGTACGAAAGAAAATATTGTTATTTTTTAATGGACTAAAGGAGAAAAATATCTTTTTAGAAAAAGGAGGAAAAGAGAAAAGTAAAAACGGAAAAGAACTTTTTGATAAAAACTTAAGGGTTTTGGAAGAAGAGAAAAAGATTTGTAAGGGAATGGAAGAAAAAAGAAAGTAAAAATCCAATACCTTTTTGAAAATTTAAGAGGAAGACCCAATTACAACTAGTTTAAAATTTTAAAAAAACCCGAAGAAAATCCGGGAAAAAGAAAAAGGCAAGGAAAACTGAAAAATTTAAAAAGAGGGGAAGAAAAAAAAGGGGGGGGAAAAAATAAAGAAAAAAGGAAAAAGTTAAAGGAAATGGCAAAAAAGAAAAAAAGGGAAGAAATGAAGAAAAAAGGGGGAAAAGAAAAAAAAATTGGGGGGTTTCCAAAACCCAAAAAAGTGGTATTAAAAAAAAGACAAAAGGGAAATTTTTGGGATAAAAAAAGGGTTAAAAAAGGATGAAGGTGAAAATATATTCTTGATGGGGGTGGAAAAATTCATGGCCCTAACAATAATTTTTAATTTGAGGTTTTTTAAAAACCCAAAGTTATCCACCCGCCAAAAACCCAATTGCAAAAAAACCTTCCTATTTTTTTTAAAAGGGGGGTTGGAAAGACTGTACTTGAATTAATACTCCTGTTTTTTAATAAAAAGTGTTTTATCCCCCGGGGGCTGGAGTTATTGATGGGGGGCCGGGAATTTTTAAAAAAAACCCAATTTAAAATTCCCGGGGCGGAATTAAATCAGGTGCCCAAACAGGGTCTAGTTTTTTAAAACTAAAACCCCAATTTTGAAAAACCCCTAATTTTTACCAAATTCCTTAAAAAATCCCCAAATCCATTTATTTAAAATTTTTAAAAATTTTTTTAAATCCTTTTCACTTTTAATTTCCCCTCCCCCTTTTCCCCCAAGCCGTACAAAAACCCAAACCCCCTTCCCAATTCCCGGTCCCGGGGTCTAACGAGGGTTTTTTAGGTTTTCCCAAACGGTACCCTTTTTAAGGTTTTTTGCAAATTGTTTTTTAAAAAATTTTTAATTGTTTTTTTATTACCCCCCGTAAATTTATAAAACCCCCCTCAAATTTTTAACCCCCCCCCTTTAATTTTTTCCCCCACCAAACAAATTTTTAAATTTTTACACATCCCTACCCCCCCCCTTTGATGAGGCCCCAATACCTCCCCTCAAAAGGGGGGGGGGGGGGACAAACCACCACTTACCAATTATTAAGAGGGTGGTTGGTGGAAAATTTCCACAAAAGGGGAAAAATCCCAAGGGAAGGCGGGAAAATTAAGGGGATTATTTATTAAATAAAGTTCCAAAAGTGATGTGCCCTAACAGAAAAAAAATTAGTAAAAGATGACCAAGTATGAAAAACCCAAAAAATACAACATGGGAAAAGGGGACAGAAGTGGTAGGGGAGGTGGGGGAAATTATGATACTAAAAAATTAGGGTAAAAGTAAGAAAAGTGGGGGATGGAGAAGGAAGACTGAAATATGAGTGTAAAAAAGGAAGGGCAAAAATAGGGGAAACAAAAACTTTTAGTGGAAAACCTTTGGGACAGGGGTACATAAAAAACAAATATTGGAGAAAGGAAGAAGATGAAAAAGTATTAGAAGACCCCTTAAAATAATTTAAAAAAAAAATCAAGAAACCCAAAAAGATACGGTTTGGTTGGGATTTTAAACTCCCGGGAAATTTAAAATGGGAAAAAAAAAAACATTTGAAGGAGGAAAAAAAAAGGTTTGGGTAGTAGATTTTTTTAATTTTTTGGCCCCCAAGGGAAAAACACGATGATCAATGGGTGACAGAACCCCAAAAGATATAGGGGAGATGGCAAACCCAGAAAGACTTGATCTAGTGTTAACAAAAGGAATTGACCTACCCAAATGAGATAAATTATGGTTGCCTAATGGGAAAAAGGGGACCATAAAAGGCTTAGAAAGGGAAAACGGAAAAGGGGGAAAAAAAGGGGGAAGATGAATTGTAAAAAGGACAGAAAAATTTTTGGGAAAAAAACTGACAGGGAAAGACCTGAAAAAATTTTTTGAAAAAATTTGGACTAGGAAAAAATTTAAAAGGAAGTGAATGGTTTGCAAGTAAAAATACACATTTTTCTGGCTATATGGGAAAGGAGGTGAAAAACAAATACCACTATATACACCAAAAAAAAAATGGAAAGCAATAATATTTTATTGGAAGCTGGGGAGAGGGGCAAAGAGAAAAAAGGGGATGAAGCAGGAAAAAAGTGTAGTTCAGTGGGTATTTAATCTTAATGCTGTTGGGCCTGTAATTAATTTTGGGTAGTTTATCTTTGGGAACAAGCGTTAGGCGGCGCTGATCGTACATCGCCGAGGCAGGAACAGTGATCAAGCGAGGTGGTCAGGACGGGGGAAAAGGTGGAGGAGGGAGCGACGTAACCACTCCCCCCCACAGCCGGCCCGGCTCCCTTTACTCTTTTCAAGCAACCCCAAACCCGGCCTATTTCGGGCAGTGCACCTTGTTAACATTTTTTTGTTGCTGTCCTTTTCTTACGTATTCTTAAGGTAAAGAGAAAACCCCAAGTCCTTTTTTAATTACTGCCTCAAGCACGAGGCTTTTGGGGGGGGAAAAAAAGGTGAAAAAAGTTACTTTTTTTGTAAAGCTGTTCCCGGTGTGATGGAAGGGAACACGGGTCTGTGGGGGAAATGGCTGGGAACGGGAAAACTCGTTTTAAAAACTCAGAGGGTAAAGGGGATATCCCCAAGGGTGTGATTCCCCCGCTTGCCTGGTGGGCCTTTCGCTGTGTATTTGCAGTTTGTCTGAGGAGGACAGGAAAAAGACAACAAAGTGAAGGGGGCTTTGCTGGCTGGTTTGTGGGGATCCGTACGTAGCCTAAAACCCTTTTTATGGGCCGGGAAAATTTTACCATTGGAAAATAAACCTGATGTGTTCCTGGCTGGGCTGCGGCGCCGGGCGCCCCGGTTTCGGTGGGATAAACCGAAAGGCTCTGAGCGGGTGCCCTTTGTGGCGGCGGGCCCAGGGGGACGCCCCGCCAGCTGCGGGGGCGGGTTTTCACGTAGGGAAGCCCCTCTTTTGGGGATCAGATTCTGGCGCGGGCGGGGGCCCGGTCATCAGGGCGAAAATCCCCACGGGTGTCCAAAGGCGGCCTTGGCCCCAAACAGCCAAACCACGGCGCTGCATCCCGCGGGGTTGCTATGGGAACGATGTTTATTGTGCAGGGGCCCCAAATAAACTTCGCCAGGACTTTTTAATTTCCCCCCCGGGAAAGGGGTGGGTGGGGGAAGCAATGCGTTTTGGGGTGGGGGTTTCGGTTGGGCGTGGGTGTGAAGTGCACCGGTGTGGGGGGTTTTTGGGCCCCACTATCCCTGTTTTCCCGGGGGAAAACGAGCGTGGAGAGGGGCATCAGCGCCAGCCTTTTCCTTTTGCAGGCCCAGTGGGGCGGGGGCGTTTCCCCCATTGCTGTGGTGACGTGGACGGGGGAAAGGGGCGTATTTTGGGGGACCCCGGTGTTTGGGGAAAAGCATTGCCCACGTCTCGGGGCCGGGCAAGGCGGGGAAAGAAGGGTATCGCCCAGCATGACCACTGTGAGCGGGGGGAGTGGCAGTGCGGGGGAAAAAGGCTTTGTCCGCCTCCAGCTCAGTGGGGGAGTTTTTAAAACCACCGTCCGGGGTGAGTGTGCCCTCCCGTGAAGCCTGGGGGTTTTTGGGGATTTTATTTCGGCAGGGTTTTGGGTATTAAGGCCCGATGGGGTCACATTTTGACGCAGGGGAAGGTTTTTGCGTTTTCGGTGTAGAAAAGTCCCGGGGTTCTCCCGCGGCTCCCAAAACACCGTCGTAGCTTTTGGGACAAAGCGTAAACTTCATTTGCACTATGCCCCTGTACTTTCTTGGACGGCACCGGGAAATGTCAAAAGGGCAAGGGGGCCTGATGTCTAAAAAATCAGAAAAGAGTAAAGGGCTCAGTACCCCCTGACGCCAGGGATTTGTGGGAAAGGATTAGAAAGCGGGAATCAAAGAGGGCTGGCTACCCCTTTTTATGACGAAAGTCAATTCGGTCCAGCCAAGGGGTTGATTCCACTGAGGGCGGGGGTACAGCAAAAAAAGGAAATTTGCTCCTTTGCGGGCCCTTAAAGGGAGCTCAACCCTACATTAAAGTTTTTTTCGGAAATTTTTGGGGGGTGTGCAGACGGGACTAATTGGGGAGTGGCGAGAAAAGGTTGAATGTTTCTATGGGGACTTGGCGAAAGTTTTTTGAAAATTAAGACCCAAGACTCTTTGGGGCCCCGTACCAGACCGTGATTTTAAAAAGGCCAGATTTATTGCTGACGGGGCTGGGATTCGGGCGAACGTTGTCCGCTAGTGATGAAAGGCTGTACTGAACTGTTTTTCTCTCCCCAAGACCCTGTAAGGAGGGGGACGTCACATAGGGTTGACGCATCCTTGTGAACGAGGACGTTTTTTAAAAACCAGCCGTGGGAAGTCTTTCTCGGGAAAAACTTTGGGTTAACTAGCAAGCCCCCTAAAGATTTTTTAATGGAGCAAGATGCGGGGGCTAAAATCTGGGGGGAGCAGGGAGGTCCGTTTTGGGGGGAGAGATAACGAAATTACGACGTGCCGAGTGAGACACGCGGGGGACGTGTTTTCGGGGACTGGGCGGGAAACTGGTGGGGCCCCTACCCTGTGTTGCGGTTGGCTGCGAAATGGCAAAAGGGGTTCTCAAAGAAATCAATCACCTCACGGAGAGTGGGGTGAAGTGTTGCCCATGAAAAAATTGAAAAAAATTCTTGAGGGGGGGGGAGACTCTGGATTAAGTCAGAAGAACGGGCCCATGCAAGGACGGGAACCCTGAGAGGTACAAGGCCAAGGTTTTTTGGGGGGACGCCAGCTCTCTACACTCGGTGGGCGCAGTTGAGATCGACGGACGTCATCAAAAGAAAGGGCCATTTTCTGCGTAAGGAAAACTCCTGCCAATCAACAGGCTGAGCTGGGTGCAGTCATCAAAAGGGTTTTAAAACCCTTTCATTGGGGTTTGGGGGAAACAAAGGGAAAGGGGGTTGGGTGGGCTGATTCCTCGCAGTACCTCGGGGGAAACACCCGATTTCCCTTTGGGGGAAAACAGACTCAAGACAAAGGGTGCAAGTGAATTCTTATCGGAGGAGAGTAGGGATTGTGCCCGTCGCTGATCGAGGAGTGTGGCCCCCAGCTGTCAGTCACCCCGTGCCTTCCCTAACAACAGGGCTGACAGTCCCAACACGCGTTTCCACACGCGGTTGAAGGGGTTCCCCCTAATTTTAAACCCGAGCTGTGCAACCTTTATGTGCACCGCCCCTTTAAAAGATTTGGGAAAAATCGCAGAGTACTAATTTCCCCAGGACATCCCCGGGGTAAAAATTACTCTTTATTTTTTTAAAGAGAACCAAACCCCAACCCGTCACCCCGGGGGGGCAGGGCACGCTGTCATCGCCGACTTTGAGGGGGTGCCAGTCCATCGATCCAGCGCCCGTGAAGTGACGGAAGGGAAGCCTGGGAAAAAGGGAGAAAGTATGGCAGGGGGTTGGTATGGATATTTCCCACTGCCGTGGTCCCGTACTTGACTCTGATAGACTTTGGTCCATCGAGGGTTTGCCCTTTTTGGGGTCGGCTGAGGCTTTTAAACTAGCGTACATCACGGCAGCTGGGAAGCAGTGTTCGTGAAAGTTGGGGGACCACAAAAAGAATTGTTAAAAGATAAAACCGGGTTTTTGCAGCAGAAGGTTTTTCTGACTTCGCATCTCGGTGATTTTTGTGCGTCTTCGTTTTTCGATGTTTCTCTGTTTTCCCCTTCCCGGAAAAGGGAAAAGTAGAGAGGTGCCACCATACTATAAAATTTATTGTGGGAAGGAAAGGGGTGTTCTGAAACGGGAAACAGTGTACCCATACAACCTTTATCCTCGAGATGACTGAAATCTTTAACTGCTCCTTGGGAAATATGCTTGTACCAGTACTCTTTCAGAAATACGCGGGGTGGACCCCCGCCAGGAGGAGGGCCGGAAGTGAAACACCCTTACCAGGGTGGGGAAAGAAGGTGGTTTAAAGGGCCCCCAAACTTTTGGGTTGATGGACGGGCACAGAAGGGGGATAATCACGGGTTATGTCTGGCCAAAGGGGGTTTAAGTCGGAAAGGGGAAAGCCCCGCCACGTTTTTGGGAAACTTTTAAAGTTTCACGAAAACAAAGATTCTGAAGAAAAAGCGGTCACCCCGGGTAGCGGGGGGCCGAGGAGCTTCTTTTTCAACTCCCCCGCTAAGTTGAAGTGAAGGGAAAAATCTGCTCAGAGGATGTGAAAATACCAAAACCGGGGAGTTGCCGAGGGTTTTCCCCAAGGATAAAAGGGGGGCCCAGTATGCCCACCGTGTGTTTGTATTCAAGGGGAGGTGGGAGTTTTAGTGGGTAGTTTAGTTTTTAATGACTGTTGGGCCTGTAATTAATGTTGGGTAGTTTATCTTTTGGGAAAAAAGCGTTAGGCGGGGCTGATCGTACTTTGAAGAGGCAAGGAATCACGTTTTATCCCAAACGGGTGGGGGCGGGGGCGGAGAAAAAGGGGGAGGAGGGAGAACGTAACCAAATCCACCACGCCCCACCTGCCTTACTCTGTGGGGAAGCAACACCTACCCGCCCTACTCCAGGGGCCCCTTTTTTAAAAACTTGTTTTGTTTCTTTCCATTCTTACGTATTCTTAAATAAAGAGAAAAACCCCAAGGGCCTTGTTTTTTTTTCTGCCTCAAAAAATATTTTAAAAAATCGGAACCAAAAAAATAAAGAAACTAAAATTAGAAGAAATTTAAAATGTTGCTAAGGAGAGAGGAAGAGAAAGTTTTTGTAAGGATTAGTTGAAAAGTGTAAGGGAAAAACCCAAAAGGGTTTTTTTTAAAAATTTATCAATGGAAAATCAAACATAAAGGGCAAAAATTTGAGAGACTTTAAAGAAGAAAAAATAATTTTATGAAGATCAAAAGATAATGATTTAAATTTTAAAAATAAAAAATTTTACAAGTATTTTACAAAAAAAATAAAAATTCAACGAAACCCCAAAAGGAAAGAAAAAAAAACCGAAAAGGAGTGGAAAATTTAAAAAAAGAAGGAGGAAGTTTGTGAAAATTGGTTTTAAGGAATTGAGGAGGGGAAACCCAAAAGGGCCCGACGGATTGTCCGGGGGATGTTTTTTAAAAAAGTGCAGAAAGGGGTTTGGGGGAACCAGTATAAATAAAATAAAGTGGGTCATTTTTATGCTCATTTTTTTCACAAAATTTTTTCCCCCCCCATTAACAACCGGGGAAAAGTGCCCAAAAAAGGGGGAAGAGAGCCCGATTTTTAGTGGCAATTTATTCCAAATTGGGGAAAAAAGGATGAAACCCCTAAAGTATAGGCCAATTTTTCATTGACTACCACAGTAGCCAAAGGGTATGTGAGAAAATAATAAGAAGAATGAACGGAAAATCTTAAAAATGAAGGTATAAAAAACCCGACCGGATATGGGTTTTTTTGGGAAAAGGAGATTTTATTTTGCTAACTTTTAAAAAGGTTTTTTATCAAGGGGGTAATTTTATACAAAACAGGAAAGAGATGGTGAGTAGATTTTTTGGGGGGGTATATTAAGGGAAACTAAACAAAGGGGTTTGATAAAAAATTTTACATGAGAGGCACTTTGGGGAAAATTGGGAAAAAATAAGAGGAAAACAAAGTGGGTTATTAAAAAATTGGATGGAAATTTTTCTGAGAGGAAGAAAAAATAAACAGAAATAAAGGATTAAAAAACTGATTGGGGAAAAAAAATTTATTGGGGTACCACAAGGACAGTGTTGGGACCAAAAATGTTCATTTTTTTAAAATTTTTGTCAAGACATGACTGAAAGAAAAAAAAAAGGGTTTTATTAGTTTGTTTTTTCGGGATGATGCCCAAAAATATTAAGATAAATAAAAAAACTATGAAGATTATGAAAAAAACTACAAAAGACCCGAACAAATCTACGAATGGAGCAAAAGATGGGGAAATGAAAAAAATAAAGTGAAAAAGTGTTCCCTGTAGGAAATTGGAAAGACGAAAAGAATAAAAATAGCCCCTATAAAAAGGGAAAAATTTAAATAATTACAAAAAGGGTTTATGAAGAAAAAGGGCCGGGAGTTGGAAAAATGCAAAAAACCTACACCCAAAAAAGGGATAAAAAATAAAAATTTTGAGAAAGTTTAAAAAATTGAGAATATTAAAGGGGATTTTCATTACATGGACAAAAAAAAAGATAAGGAAAATAATTAACAATGATCCCACCAAAAAAGGGAAAATGCTGGCCCTTTAGTCTCCATATTTTAAAGAAGAAAGTGAAAAGGTTGGGGGGATACAGAGAAATTAAAAAAAAAAGATGGGCCCCAAACTAGAAAAAACTTTCTAAAAGAGGAGGGGTTTAAAAGGGAAAAAAATTTCCCCAAAACTTGAGCGGAGAAAAGAAAAAGGGGGAAAACTAAAAAAACAATTTTTAAACGTTAAATAAGAGGAAAAACAACAATGAAAAAAATACTGACTTGGAAAAAAAAGTGAAAGGGCGTACACAAGAGGGCATACAAAAAAAAAAAAGGGAAAAAAAGGGAAAAATGCCCGAAACCAAAATAAAGAAGTAACAGTTTCCCCCCTGGGAAAGGGAGAAGTTTGGGAATGGGGCTAAAAAGAGGAAGGGGATATCGGCAAAAAATGTGGGTCCGGTTTTAAAAAAAAACTGCATAAAGTAGAAACGGAGACGGGGGCCCAAAGAGTGTAGTTTGGCCCTGTAAAAAAACCAAAATTTTAGGGAAATGCAACCAAAGGGAAATAACAACCAACCCAAAATTTTTTCTTTTCCAATCTCACATTTTCATCCCCACTATTGTGCCTTTCCAAAAAATTTCTCAGTCCCACAAATTTTTCCAAACTCAAACCCACAAATGGTAAAAAAAACCTTTTCTTTCTTTTTCTCCCTTATTTTTATAACTGCAAGTACCTAAATCATACTTTTTCTATACCTTGCAACCAAAAAAGTTTTCCCCCCCTGCCGGCAAAGCAGGGGGGTTTTTGTTACAAAGGTAATGGGACCCCCCCCAAGGGCGCCCTGGCAGACAAGAAAAATTTCCATGGCAAGGGGTCGACCCCGCCAGTCCAAACAAAAAGGGGGTTGGGAAATATCCCCCCCACCGGGGGGGCCAAAGAATGCCCGGCTGCCTGGGGGAATTTAAGGTTCCCGGATGTGATCTTTCCTGCAGATGTAAGCATTCTTCTAACTAACCTAGGAGTGATTTATGCGAGCATTGTTTGTGGATAAACAAAAGTACGGGAGGTGTGGGGGAAAAGGGCCCTGTAAAGGCAAGCAAGGAGGTCTCTTTGGTTTTTATTGGGTGTGAGGCATTATTTTATTTTCTCCATAGTCAATTAAAAAGGGGATTTGACCTCACCTCCATAAAATGAAAAAAGTGGCAAGGAAAGGGTGAAAATGTGCCTTGTGTGAAATTTTTTCAGGTGAGAAACCAAAATGAATGAAAAAACCCACCACCAAACCCTTTCCCTGAATTAAAGGGAAAAAAAACAGGGGTTAAGGGTTTGGGAAGGTGTTGTGTGTCCTTTTTGCTAATTGATGGGTAAGTGCCTTAAATCCCTTAAAAGTCATGTTTAACCCCAAGGGCCCCGGGAAAAAAGGACTTGGATTGGGGGTTTTCAAAAGGGGTCCACCAAGTTAAGAGGACGTGCTCGTGGGCGCAAGGACCCCCCAAACCCAAAACCATTCCCCGTGGGGGTGATGTGGGGGGGATAGTTTAAAAAGGGTGGAGTTTCGTGGGGGAGGTTTGGGGAGCCCAGGGCTTTTGGGGCCCGGCGATGATGAAACCCAAATTCCCGGGAGGGCCCAAAGGGTTTCCCCCCAGGATTATCATTACCTTTTTGGTTTATTACCCTTTTTTGTTGGCTGAAGGAACTATGTTGGTGTGTTTACCCTACAGACCACTATTAAACCCGCTTACCTGTAAACACCCGCCTTTCGTTTTTGGGAAATAAATACCTGCCCTTTTGGTTTAAAAGGGTATTGCCCCCTATCGGTATATACTTTTTCTTTTTTCAAAAAATGGGGGCCCCAACACGGCACCCCCGGGGGCGCCCCCCTTTTAAAGTCACATAGATGGGGGCCCCAAAAGGCGCCTGTATCTGTAGAGCTGTTTTTGGGGAGGGCTCATTAGGGGCCGGGGGGGGCCCTGGTGGCCTCCCTCACCTTTCCCACCCCACTGCCAGGCGGGGGCAAAGAGGCCCTTTCCTTCCCCCCAAAGGGGGCCCCGACCCCATTCTCCCAAAGGGGGGGGGAAATCCCGATATCTCATTATGACTGTATGTATTAAGTTTTGTTTCTATACAAAGCATTTCATGTATGTGTATATAAATGTTTTATCATCATTAGAAGCCCCTTCAGGAAACCCTAAATCAGGGTTTTTCTGAAAACTAAAATGTATTTTTCAGGATTTAGGCGCTTTTGGTTGTTTGCAGTGAAGTGGGTTTCTTAGGGCTCCCCCTAAACAGGGGTTTAGTCAAAAGCTTTTCGTCTCATCAACTCCTCTCCTTGACTGAAATGTCTTCCCAAACTTTAAATCACCGCCGCCAAGGGTTCTTCTCTTTGCCTTTCTACCGTTATTTTATGCTCACTGCTCCTTTTGAACTTGCAACTTCATGCCTCCCCCCCCTCCGCGGCCCCCGGGTTGGGAAAAAGGGCTTTCAACTTTATTTTTTAATTTTTATTCTGTCCCTTTTTCCTAATGCAAGGTTTTAAACAGGGATCTTTTTTTTCTCTTTTATCCCTTTCCTGGCAAAAATCTGGAAAATCTCCCTTTTTTTATTTTTTCCCCTTTCCTTACCCTTTAAAAATTTTCAAAGAAGAGTAACAAAAACACCTCCCGAACTAAATTGGCTACCCCTCTTTTTTTATAAATTTTTCTTTTGGGCTTCTTTTTAGGGGGCTGGCAACTAAACGGGGTTTGGTTAACCCATTTTTGGGGGCCCTTGGCCATTTCCTTTTTGTGTAAGAAAAAAAAAAAAAAAAATTCTGGAAAAAGGTTTAAAATTTTGGTGGTCTGAAAAACTGGTGGTAGCTTTTTTTTGTGCTGCCCTATTGGAAGGAAAAGGGAAAAAAACCGATTGGGAAAATACAGAGGTATATTTTTTTCAGAGATTTTACAAACTACACTTTACCCCCCTTGTCACTCCGTGGCTGGGAGTGGCTAAACGGGGCCTGGCTAAAAACTGCGGGCCCTTGGGGGTTTGAATCCGGTCCAAAGGGGGTCGGTGTCCGCCAAACCCGCTGTTCTTCCCCCCCTTTTGGGGTTGATTAAAGGTTTCCCCCGGGGAAAAACCCGGGGAAAGGGAAAATTTGGTACCCCGGGTTTTATTTGCCCTGTGTCCAGGGGGAACGGGTCCTCACCCCCCAGGCTCTAAGTCTAAAGCACGGAAATGGGGCACCGATGGGCCCCGCGCAGCATAGCTATGCCCCCAAATTTACCTCTACCTTACTTATACCTCGTTAACACCCAATTTTCGTTTTTGAAAATTATGCGTTTAAACGAAAATGCGCTTAAAGAATCATAAAATTACCATTTACTTACCCATTGATATCTTAAAATTAAAAACAATTTTTTGGGGAAACCTTTTTTTCGGCATTAAAAATAATTCGGTTAAAAAAATTTTTTTTGTGAACAGAATTTTGGGAAGGGGGAGGTTGCTGTGGGGCTTTGAAGTGGGGGGGAGGTGTTCCCCCTTTTTTCCTGTGAAACAGGATGAGGCAAGGGGGCGTCCCTTTTTCCCCTCACTTTTCAAAACGTATGGACGGGGTATTGGGTAAGTTGTGGGTCAAAGTTTTAATTTGGAGCATTCCTCGGCAACACAAATCACTGATTTTTTTGGGGAATTTTTTATCCGAGGGTTTTCTATAAAAAAGGGATTTTCAAACTGTGTTTTAAAGACTCAAAAGGGGATTGGAAAAGGGGGGTGGGTTTTGAGGGATGTTGTAGTAGAGGATATTTATACTCAAATAGGATGACAACAAAGGAATTCGTACAGAAATTAATGAATTGAATATATTGATATGAACTAGCCAT
The DNA here is from genome assembly GCA_016584305.1 of Chionoecetes opilio. Taxonomy (NCBI): domain Eukaryota; kingdom Metazoa; phylum Arthropoda; class Malacostraca; order Decapoda; family Majidae; genus Chionoecetes; species Chionoecetes opilio. The sequence continues at coordinate 80,816 of JACEEZ010010781.1, read as the reverse complement.
ACATATTCTTTGTAGTACATATACTAAACTAAAAGAGCTGGCTCATAACATTTTACAAATTTATTATCAATACCACATTAAGACTAGTTGACGTAGTACTGTTCTTAATGCTTTTGGCAGCATGCATTGAAGGCAGCTTGCAGACCCTCGTAGCCAACACCCAGGGCTCACTCTTGGCTCCATCACCTCCTCAATACATTCAGCAGATGAACAAATAGCAAAATATTATTTTTATTTTTCCACCGTGCTCCAACTCAAATTGCTTTTTGAGAGAAGTATCACGACACCTGAAATATATTGGCCAACCCAAGGACGGCTCTCATTATTTGTTTAAGGCACTTTCTCTTCTTTTCTGGTCATTGGCAAGTTTTCCAGAGCTCAGCGAGCCCCTGTTAGAACCAAATCAGTCTAGGCTGAACTGAGAGGGTCCACGATAATTACCCTTAACCATCGATGTCGTCCTTGGACATTCTTTTGTCCTAATGACCTAGTAAAGCTTTTTGCATGTCATACAGCTCCAAAAACTGGTTGGCCTTGCCCTTGACAATCAGTACATCTGTGGCCCCTTCACCCTGACCACCGCCAGCCCATGACTGCCTCTTTCACCAGGGTACAAGTTCCTCATGGACCCAGTGTTTAACCTCGACCCCTCTCACCTTTCTGTGCTCCTCGGCGGCTGTCTTGAGTACCAGGGAGGCCCGGCGAGGCGCCCAGCTCAGCAGAGTCAAGGGCATGTCTGCACTGAGGGCAGGAGGCTGCGGCGGGAGATGGGTTTGAGAGGGGTGACTCTGGGTACGTGTGTCACTCAAGCTGATCTGTACGCTACTTACACAGAGGTGGGCAGTGAATGACGTGCTGTATAGGCTTGCATCAGTATCGTGAAGCTCTCTGTCTTCTCATCAGATGTAAGGTCATGACTACTCTTCTCATCAGATGTAAGGCCATAACTGCTACTTGACAGCTAAGGCACAGGCTCGTTGCCATGCATTGATGATCAAGCAGAATATTACATGAGCAAGTGATTTCTATCTTGATAATGCCATATTAAGTGGGGCAGCTTCCCAAAAACATCCCGGAGGCTGAAAGATGGATGAGTGTGGAGTGGACATCTATAATAATATAAGCGAAAGTGTGTGTGTGTGTGTGTGTGTGTGTGTGTGTGTGTGTGTGTGTGTGTGTGTGTGTGTGTGTGTGTGTGTGTGTGTGTGTCCGCTCCAGGTGCCGCCCCCTGTGGCGGAATCCCCTCATATGGCACAGTTTTGGAGCCGGCTCGAGCAGGGGAAGGTTTTAAGCCCATTTATGATATGATCCGATCACCTTTTTTTTCTTTTTTTTAGCAGCCTATTAGCGAGAATTGTGAAAATAAAGTGGGTTGCGAGAATTGAGGAAACCTTGATGTAGGGTGATGGGTAATGGGTGAGTGAATGGGTGGGGTGATGGGTAATGGGTGTGGGGTGATGGGTGAGTGAATGGTTGGAGGGTGATGGGTGATGGGTGAAGGAATAGATGGGGGGTGATGGGTAATGGGTGAGTGAATGGGTGTGTGGTGATGGATAATTATGGGTGAGTGAATGGGTGGGGGGTGGGGGGTAATGGGTGAGTGAATGGGTGGGGGGTGATGGGTAATGGGTGAGTGAATGGGTTGGGGGTGATGTGAATAGGTTGGCGTTAATACATACATTTCTACATCCAGGAAAGCTAGAAGGGGCTATCTGGAGAGTCTGTGTTTGGTGGGCCTTCGGCCCACCAAACACAGGTGGTGGGCCAAAGGCCCACCAATAGCCCTCCGCAGGAGCTAGCCAAAAAGTCCGCCCGGAGTTCGGCTTTGCGGCTAGTATTATATATAACCCTACCTACCTTCTCAGTGTTATAACAGGGCTATGTTCATTGTTGTTTGAGGAAACTTTAACAGAGAGTTGAGACTCTGCATTGGTCCATCACAGAGGTGAGTTTTGGCAAGGCATTTTTTTCTCCGCAGAATGTTGATGTCTCACCATAAACCAGCATAGCAGCTGCAATGGAGTGTCCAAGTGGTTTAAGCCTGGAAGGGGTGAGCCCAGCGGCCCGCATTCTAGTCCCACAGGATGCAAGTCTTTCCTGGAAGGGGTGAGCTCAGCGTCCCGAGTTCTAGTCCCACAGAATACAAGTCTTTCCTGGAAGGGGTGAGCCCAGCGTCCCGCGTTCTAGTCCCACAGGGTACAAGTCTTTCCTGGAAGGGGTGAGCCCAGCGTCCCGCGTTCTAGTCCCACAGGAAACAAGTCTTTCCTGGAAGGGGTGAGCCCAGCGTCCTGAGTTCTAGTCCCACAGGATACAAGTCTTTCCTGGAAGGGGTGAGCTAGGCGTCCCGCGTTCTAGTCCCACAGGATACAAGTCTTTCCTGGAAGGGGTGAGTCCAGCGTCCCACGTTCTAGTCCCACAGGATACAAGTCTTTCCTGGAAGGGGTGAGCCCAGCGTCCCGAGTTCTAGTCCCACAGGATACAAGTCTTTCCTGGAAGGGGTGAGCCCAGCGTCCCGCGTTCTAGTCCCACAGGATACAAATCTTTCCTGGAAGGGGTGAGCCCAGCGTCCCGAGTTCTAGTCCCACAGGATACAAGTCTTTCCTGGAAGGGGTGAGCTCAGCGTCCCGAGTTCTAGTCCCACAGGATGCAAGTCTTTCCTGGAAGGGGTGGGCCCAGCGTCCCGAGTTCTAGTCCTACAGGATACAAGTCTTTCCTGGAAGGGGTGAGCCCAGCGTCCCGAGTTCTAGTCCCACAGGAAACAAGTCTTTCCTGGAAGGGGTGAGCCAGCGTCCCGAGTTCTAGTCCCACAGATGCAAGTCTTTCCTGAAGGGGTGAGCCCAGCGTCCCGAGTTCTAGTCCCACAGGAAACAAGTCTTTCCTGGAAGGGGTGAGCCCAGCGTCCCGAGTTCTAGTCCCACAGGAAACAAGTCTTTCCTGGAAGGGGTGAGCCCAGCGTCCCGAGTTCTAGTCCCACAGGATACAAGTCTTTCCTGGAAGGGGTGAGCTCAGCGTCCCGAGTTCTAGTCCCACAGGATACAAGTCTTTCCTGGAAGGGGTGAGCCCAGCGTCCCGCGTTCTAGTCCCACAGGGTACAAGTCTTTCCTGGAAGGGGTGAGCCCAGCGTCCCGCGTTTGAGTCCCACAGGATACAAGTCTTTCCTGGAAGGGGTGAGCTCAGCGTCCCGAGTTTGAGTCCCACAGGATACAAGTCTTTCCTGGAAGGGGTGAGTCCAGCGTCCCGCGTTCTAGTCCCACAGGATACAAGTCTTTCCTGGAAGGGGTGAGCCCAGCGTCCCGCGTTCTAGTCCCACAGGATACAAGTCTTTCCTGGAAGGGGTGAGCTCAGCGTCCCGCGTTCTAGTCCCACAGGATACAAGTCTTTCCTGGAAGGGATGAGCTCAGCGTCCCGAGTTTGAGTCCCACAGGATACAAGTCTTTCCTGGAAGGGGTGAGCTCAGCGTCCCGAGTTCTAGTCCCACAGGATACAAACAAGTCTTTCCTGGAAGGGGTGAGCCCAGCGTCCCGCGTTCTAGTCCCACAGGATACAGGTCTTTCCTGGAAGGGGTGAGCTCAGCGTCCCGAGTTCTAGTCCCACAGGATACAAGTCTTTCCTGGAAGGGGTGAGCTCAGCGTCCCGAGTTTGAGTCCCGTTGGAGTAATTTGTTAAGGGTACAAGGAGACAAACATGGAATTTCCAAATGGGAAATGATTGGATTACAAAAACAAAGGAAGAAAAACAGAGCTAGGGATGAAGATTACAGACAACCTTTCACCAGAGAGACACAAATATGATCACAGGAATAGGGTTGCAAAGAGTGGGAAAGTTTATGGGAATATAGAAACTTTACAGGGAATATTTCCAGGAATCTTGGGATTTTTTGAGAATATTCACATTTTTTAGACTTCAAAGTGATCTTCATGTCCATTGAAATCATGAACAAAAAGATTGGCTCCTTCTTGCCATTATCCAGCGGTGATTAAGGGACGCAGCATTTTTCTCAGACCTCAAACACGAATAAGGAGTGTATTAAATCGCCTTTCAAACTACTGTAATGACCGGCGGTGTGTATGTGTGTGTCTGTATGTATAGAGCGTAGTCTCACGCCACACTCACTTGGCCGATATATTTGTGGTCCACGTCTTGAGTGTGTGTGTGTGGTGTGTGTGTGTGTGTGTGTGTGTGTGTGTGTGTGTGTGTGTGTGTGTGTGTGTGTGTGTGTGTGTGAGATCGTGCGCGTGTGTGATCGTGCGCGTGTGTGTGAGTGCGTGTGTGTGCGTGGCCACCGAGGGCTATATGCAAGAATGCTCGTCAAATCCCGGCAGGTGGAGATTCCCCACAGTCGTATTTCCACCGGTGGAATCTTCAAGAAATGCTCGGCCGGTGGAGATTGGGCAGGCGTACCAACACAAGCGAGTCCAAGGCGGCATCAGTATTTTTACTGTTTTATACATATCTAATACATTTTACTAGTGTAATTTATCATTTCTGCCATTAAAATAATAGCTTTGTTAGTATTCGCCACTTGTCTGAGGCGTTGGTGTAGAAAAAATGGGCCCGAGTGATACGTGTGACTACATTTGAACTGCCCGCCGCCACTGCTCCACACAATGGCCGACCTCCACCTCCCGCCGCCGTCCAGCTTCCTCACAAGTTCACACACCTATATAAGGCCTCTTGGACCTGATTTTACCTTAATTATGACACGTGTGCGTGCATTCACAAGGTATGCATGCTACTCTCGGTTGTGTTGAAAACTCACCTGTAATGGTCTGGGAAGAAATAGGATGGAATAAGTGCACACCGGGATGGAGGTGGGATGTGCAAGTTGTCGCGAATCAGCTGACTCAAATCTACACCCGTTGCGTTGCCTCAGTTGATTCTTGCTTACCGCGCCGCGACGCAACGCGTCGAGAAAATTTCTTGCATATGGCCCCGAGAGAGTCTCTCTCGGTGGCCACGGTGTGTGTGTGGGGGGGGGGGGGGGGGGTGAGTGTGAGTGTGGGGTGGGGGGGGGGGGGGGGGGGGTATTGTGTGTGTGTGGTGTGTGTGTGTGTGTGTGTGGATGTGGGTGTGGGTGTGTGTGGGGGTGGGGGTGGGGTGGGGTGCGGGGGGTGGAGGTGGGTGGTGGTGGTGGGGGTGAGGTGTGTGTGTGTGTGTGTGTTACATATAGCTTGTTTACCTGATATAATATATAGTGCACGTCCTTTGATCTTGCTTGTCAGGTTTTTGACTCATGCTGGCGAATGACCGGCAGCCTCAATGAAAGAGAGAGAGAGAGAGAGAGAGAGAGAGAGAGAGAGAGAGAGAGAGAGAGAGAGAGAGAGAGAGAGAGAGAGAGAGAGAGAGAGAGAGAGAGAGAGAGAGAGAGAGAGAGAGAGACTTACTTTATTATACGCATGAACATGAGTAATTTCTAATAAATATATGAGAAAACATTTGAACAATAACATCAATCAATCAATCATTGGGGGCATACGCCGGGGGGCGCGTCGCCTCGCTCACCCTACGACGCCAAACCCGGGGGTCACCACGCGCGAGTCCCCATGCAGGCTCCTTTCCCATACCAAGCAGATCTCGACAAGAAACATCAACTTGCCCCAGCCACGAGCCTTGTGGGCGCCCCCTTGGCCTCCTCCACGCCGGATTGTCTTTTTTTTTTTTTTTTTTTTTTTTTTTTTTTTTTTTTTTACATCACAAAGAATTGGCCAAGGGCACAACAAAAATGGGCAACACAAAGCTCGCTTAGTTGCCAGTCCCTATAAAGAAGACAGTAAGAGAATAAAATAAAAAAGAGGGGTGAGCCAATTTAGTTCGGGAGGTGTCTTGTTACTCTTCTTTTGAAAAGATTTAAGTCATAGGAAAGTGGAAAAATAGAAACAGGAAGAGAGTTCCAGATTTTACCAGTGAAAGGGATGAAAGAGTAAAGATATTGATTAACTCTTGCATTAGGAAGATGGACAGAATAGGGATAAGAATGAGTAGAAAGTCTTGTGCAGCGAGGCCGCGGGAGGGAGGGAGGCATGCAGTTAGCAAGTTCAGAAGAGCAGTGAGCATGAAAATAACGGTAGAAGAGAGCAAGAGAAGCAACATTGCGGCGGTGATTTAAAGATTGAAGACAGTCAGTCTGAGGAGGGGAGTTGATGAGACGCAAAGCTTTTGACTCAACCCTGTTTAGGAGAGCTGTATGAGTGGATCCTCCCCAAACATGTGAGACATACTCCATACATAGGCGGATAGGGCCCCTGTAGAGAGCAAGCAATTGGAAGGGAGGAAAAAAAGGACGCATACGCCACAGGACACCTATCTTCTTAGAAACTGTTTTAGCAACAGATGAGATGTGAGATTTCCAGTTCAGATTTTTAGTAAAGGATAGTCCTAGAATGTTCATCATAGAAGGAGACAGTTGAGTGTCATTGAAGAAGAGGGGATAGTTATCTGGTAGGTTGTGTCGAGTAGATAGGTGAAGAAATAGTTTTGAGCATTGCAAAACAAGGTTTGCTTTGCCCCAATCAAAATTATAGA
>JACEEZ010010781.1:50087-73399 GCA_016584305.1 Chionoecetes opilio | reverse complement strand
CTGTGGAGCATTGGGTGAAGCATAGGAGGGAAAGATGGAGAAGAAAAATTGTTAGAGATGTTATTTGCTAGATGTCAGAAGTCACGAGAGGAATTTGATTCAGAAAGATTTTGACATTTTCTATGAATGAAAGAGTTTTTGGTAAGTTGAAGTAAAGATTTGATACTTACAGATACAACCCAATAGGAAGGATCGGTTTCAGGGTAGCGTTCCACATGCCCATATAGCCGAAGTTGGCGCTGTCGGACTATGCAGGTAATAGGCCTCGATTCAGTCTCACGGTGCAATCCCTGATTTGACACGTAATCATCGCAGCGATACCCCATGAATCTGCGAAGACACTTATTACCAAAGGCATTGATTCGTCTCTTCAAGTCACTATTTAGTGTCCATGTCTCACAACCATAGAGTAAGACAGGGATCACAAGCGACTTGAAGATCCGGATCTTTGTGCACAGGTACCGACAACGCCAAATACTCCTGCCTAGGATACTTTTACATGGAGCGAGTTCATAACACCGTGGGCTATGCCAATCCGCCGTAGGACTTCTTGACGTGACCCGCCGTCATTATGGACTGCACTATCAAATTATGTAAAACTCTCCAAGATATCAATGTGCTCGCAGCACGTATGAACAGACTGTACTGTTTCGTCTAGTAAGTTACTGTTATTAGTAACTTAACGAAGAACCTTAGTGTAACCGTACGTAAGCCTTCTTTGGCGTAATGTGTAGCTGGTCTGCGAAATCAGCATAGAAGACCAGGCTGGGAAGGTTGTTTTTAGCGAAGGTCTATATTAGTGGGGTGGCTTATGGCCAAAAAATAACCAAATCGTTACACGCTGGCCCAAAACACCAAATTTGGTACATGCATAGTTTAGGTCAATACAAACATTTTTGGAGGGGGGTACCCCATTTTAAAGGTCAAGGTCATGGTCAGGTCAAGGTCAAAGGTCAAAATGGGGTAGTACCGTGGCCACCGAGATGACAAGGCCTGCTACATCGCCCGTGACGTCACACCATGCGGATCCCACCGTGGCCACCGAGATGATAAGGCCTGGGGGATCGCCCGTGACGTCACACCATAAGGATACAACCCGCTCCGCTCCCCGTACAAGTTTACCTACCTAATATAATGTTTATCAGTATAAAAGATATACTATTATCTTCGGAAATGTTTGTTCTGTAATATTATCAAATAAAAAACCGTAAAACACACAAAGAAAATGCCATTATGAGACTTTCAAGAAATATGCATTAACTTAAACTCTTCGCCATTTAATATTTTGCTCGCAAACATTTTACATGGAGAATATCAATAGAAGCGGAGTTTAATTAGCTTTCCATTGATATATTTCGTTTAGTGATAAATTAATTAGTGACATGCATAAATTAGCGTTAACTAAATATAAAAAATCTTGAAATCGGGTAATTTCCTACCTAATATATGTTTATCAGTATAAAATATATACTGTTATCTTCGGAAATGTTTGTTCTATAATATTAGCAAATAAAAAACCGTAAAACGCACTAAAGAAATGCCATTATGAGACTTTCAAGAAATATGCATTAACTTAAACTTTTCGCCATTTAATATTTTGTGAAAAACCTTTTACATGGAGAATATCAATAGAAGCGCAATTTAATTAGCTTTCCATTGATATATTTCCTTTTCTGATAAATGAATTAGCAGCATGCATAAATTAGCGTTAACTAAGTAAATAATATCATGAAATCGGGTAATTTACCAAGAAGTCTTACGGCGGATTGGCATAGCCTACGGTGTTATGGACTCGCTCAGCGGGAGTATTTGGCGTTGTCGGTACCTGTGCAGGAGGACAAAGATTCGGATCTTCAAGTAACTTTTGATCCCTGTTTTTCTCTATGGTTGTGAGACATGGTCACTAAATAGTGACTTGAAGAGACGAATCGATGCCTTTGGTAATAAGTGTCTTCGCAGAATCATGGGGTATCGCTGGGATGATTACGTGTCAAATCAGCGATTGCACCGTGAGACTGAATCGAGGCCTATTACCTGCACAGTCCGTCAGCGCCAACTTCGGCTATATGGGCATGTGGCACGCTACCCTGAAACTGATCCTTCCCATCGGGTTGTATCTGTAAGAGACAATCTGGCGTGGAGGAGGCCAAGGGGGCGCCCACAAGACTCGTGGCTGGGGCAAGTTGATGTTTCTTGTCGAGAGCTGCTTGGTATGGGAAAGGAGTCTGCATGGGGACTCGCGCGTGGTGACCTCCGGGAGTGGCGTCGTAGGGTGGGGGAGGCGACGCGCCCCCCGGCGTATGCCCCCAATGATTGATTGATTAGGTCGCGGGAACCCGCAAATCCCGCACGCATTCCATCATGCATAGTAAAAATACATGCCTTTTTTTCATCAGAATTGTATAGTTATTGCTGCTGCTGATGCTATTGTTGCAACTATTACACCTACTACTACTATTACAACAACTATCACTCCTCCTACTACTACAGCTAGCGGTGCTTCTGGTACTAGTATTACAACATCCTTTGTCATAATATCTCACCTAACAGACACAAGCGACCATTTTGTTACTCAAGCATGTCATAAAAAATAGATGTTGCTCTTAAAATCATAGCAGTATCGATCACTTGTACCTACAGAGCTGAGCACCGCGCAGCCCGTAGCCAGTCAGCCACGCATACTCAAACTCGGACACTTGAACGGCTGAAATGCATACACCATTCATTAATATTCTTCACTGAGCAAATGTTTAGGCGAATGCGCTGGTGCAAAAAAATGTTCACGTCATGAGGGAGGGTTAATAGCGGTGAGTGTTGCAGCCGTAAGAGTTTGTACTTAAAGTGTTATCCTGGTTATGTATACACACCAGTACGAAGGAACAAAATGTGGAGCATATTTTGCCGCACAGGGTGACTCTTTAAGGCCCCGTCACATACACACACACATTTAGAATAACTGGCAATAATTAGCAATAACAGCCAATAATCTTGGTTCGGCTGTCTACAGCCGAACTGACAGCCGAACTTTGCCATCTACGTAATTAACTACGTACTAGCTAAGAACGACCCTATAACGACTTACGTACTCCCCGGAAGCACCTACGTATACCACGGACATGACGACGATAACAGCCGAACTTTTGGAATAATTAGCCCCGTACACGGGGTAACTATTTTATAGCCCTCACACGAAGTAACTGCACTGGTATTCCACTGGAACTTGCCACGTACAGCTTACAGTACGTAGTTTGTTCGTGGTCGGGTTGGGCCAAATTATGCACCTGACACCTGAATATTATGTTGCCAGATACTCTGTGACACGGAGTCAGTTCGTCACCATTACGCAGCTCGTTATTCTGTTGTCTGGAGTGGTTCAGCCTATTATTAGCCTGTACGTGGCTTGTACGTAGCCAGCTATTGGCCGAAAGGGCTACGTACTGTCGTACACTGCCAAATTCGGCGCTGATTCGAGCAAATTTCGAGGTGGAATGTAGTTCTTACGGCGGATTCGGGGCTAGTGCCAGGCTATTGCGTAGCCAGTTATGGGGGAAGCTCTAACAGTCTTTTTAGGGGCTCGTACGTGCGAACATGCTACGTAGTACCGACTAATCCAACGTACTAGCGACAAAGCTTAGACGTATCCGACGTATTCGGGCTAGGAGTTGCGCCGAACATGGAACATGTCTGGGCATTTATTGAGCATTGGGAGTAGAACCACGGCATTTTAATGTCCAAGTTTTAATTTCGGGGATGGCTCTCTGACACAATATCTAGGCCAAGAACACACAATAACAGGGAATAAAAGTAATGACATAGTAAGGACACTGCGACGAACGCAAAGTTGTGCTAAATTCGGGAGTTAAGTTCCTGTATGTGATAACAATGGGCTATATTCAAGAATGCTCGTCGGGTCCCAGCTGGTAGATTTTGCCGACCGTCGTAACCTCACAGGTGGGATAGTCAAGAATTGTTGTCAACTGCCCGGCGCGTGGAGAACTGTGCAGTCGTACCAACACAAGCGAGTCCAAGGTGGCATCAGTATTTTTACTATTTTACACATATCTAATTCCTATTACTCGCCTAATTTATCATTTCTGCCATGAAAATAATAGCTTTCTTAGTGTTCACCACTTGTCTGAGGCGTTAATGTAGAAAAAATGGGCCTGAGTGATGGTTGTGAGTTCATTTGAACGTCCCGCCACCTGACTATGGCTGACCACCACCACCACCACTGGGTGGTGGTGGTGGTGGTCGCCACGTGGGGCACTCCTCACCAGTTATCACACCCATATAAGGCCTCCTGCACCTAATTTGATCTTAAATAAATAAAAAAAATTATGACACGTGTGCATTCACAATATATATATATATGTACGTCACTCTCGGTTATGTTGAAAACTCACCTGTAATGGTCTGGGAAGAAATATGATGGAAATAAGGGCAGAGGACAACGCATGGACAACGCAACGCGTCGAGTGTACACACTGATTCCTGCTTGTCGCCGCGCGGTGCTACGGATCGCAAACAAATCTTGAATATAGCCCAATATGTGACGGGGGCTCTTATTATAGCAGGGAACGTGATATCATGTAGCCCGGACATTTTACATAAGAACATAAGAAAATAAGGAAGCTACAAGAGGCCGTGAGACCAACACGAGGTAGTTCCTGTTACTTAACTCTACCTATATCCACCTCTCTTCCCCATCCATGAATTTATCCAGACTCCTTTTAAAGACCCCAATAGACTCCGCATTGACCACCTGACGACTTGTCCATTCCAATCATTCACCACCCTATTTGTGAACCAGTTTCTCCCTATTTCCTTTATAAATCTACGCTTTTCCAGTAATTTTTCCAGCAATAATTTTTGATTGATTTGATTTATATTCTGGGCAGGATGATGTAATGCACACAGGCTTCAGTGGTGCAGTAACAAATCAATCAATCAATCATTGGGGGCACACGCCGGAGGGCGCGTCGCCTCGCCCACCCTACGACGCCACTCCCGGGGGTCACCACGCGCGAGCTCCCATGCAGGCTCCTTTCCCATACCAAGCAGCTCTCGACAAGAAACATCAACTTGCCCCAGCCACGAGCCTTGTGGGCGCCCCCTTGGCCTCCTCCACGCCGGATTGTCTCTTACAGATACAACCCGATGGGAAGGATCGGTTTCAGGGTAGCGTGCCACATGCCCATATAGCCGAAGTTGGCGCTGACGGACTATGCAGGTGATAGGCCTCGATTCAGTCTCACGGTGCAATCGCTGATTTGACACGTAATCATCCCAGCGATACCCCATGATTCTGCGAAGACACTTATTACCAAAGGCATTGATTCGTCTCCTCAAGTCACTATTTAGTGTCCATGTCTCACAACCATAGAGTAAGACAGGGATCACAAGCGACTTGAAGATCCGGATCTTTGTCCTCCTGCACAGGTACCGACAACGCCAAATACTCCCGCTGAGCGAGTCCATAACACCGTGGGCTATGCCAATCCGCCGTAAGACTTCTTGACGTGACCCGCCGTCATTATGGACTGCGCTACCAAGGTATGTAAAACTTTCCAAGATCTCAATGTCCTCGCCACACGCATGAACAGACTGTACTGCTTCATCTAGTAAGTCTCCAAATACCTGGACCTTGGTCTTGAGCCAGGAGACCTCAAGTCCCAAAGGCTTTGCCTCCTCGTGCAGCGCCTCGAGAGCCATCACCAGGACCTCCAGCGACTCAGCAAAGATTACTGCATCATCGGCAAAAACAAGATCAGTGATCTTGGTGTTGCCGACGGATGCTCCACAATCACTTTGATCTACAACCTTGTCCAATACCCAGTCCATACAAGCGTTGAAAAGTGATGGGGCAAGGACGCACCCTTGCCTCACTCCTGTATTCACAGGAAAGAAGCTGGATACACCTGCCCCACACTTCACAGCACTCTCAGTCCCAGAATACAGACCAGTTATCAAACCAATAGTCCTTACAGGAATCCCTCGAAGTCGCAGAAGATCCCAGAGTGACTCACGATGCACTGAGTCAAACGCCTTCTTGAGATCAACATAGGCTGCATAGGCTAGGCAGTAACAAAGCCTGAATAAAAGAAAGAGAAAAGTGTTTCACGCTCTATTTCAGGCTTAACCACAATTATTAGTATTACTATTTTGATGCAAGTTTTTTAGGAAGATGTTATATTGCGAGTAATTATTGTATTTTTAAAGATAAACTTATATAGATTGCATATAATTCACGGGTCAGGAACAAATTTCGAGACACTATGATGATATATACGAGTTAGTATTAGTAATGGTTGCAGTGACTAATGACGCGGCAAAGGGTGTATGCTACACTTATGCTTGCTTGTGTATGTACAGCTTGTACAGCTTGTGGTCTTTTACGGTGATCTTGTTGCACCGCCTTGACACCAATGACAAATCACCACCACCGAGTGTTTGAACTTCGGGGGGAGCTTAAATTGTTCCTGGAAATGCAAGGGAAAGATGATCTGTTGAGTCACTTCAATGAGGTTTTGTGGGAGCCACGTCTTGCATATTTAGCAGATATATTTGAGCAGCTCAATAGGTTGAATCTGAAGCTACAGGGTAAGGAAAGAAATGTGTTTCACCTGATGGATTGTCTTCGTGGATTTCTTGCCAAGCTCCAGAATTGGCAAAGGAAAGTCGGTGCCGGGAATGTTGCCATGTTTCAAAACCTTTCAGCTGTCCTTGACGAGAATGAAGAAGATAGTCTGCTTGACCCATTACTTAAAACTGAAATCACTCAGCATCTGAGATCCTTGGAAAGTGAACTTAATAGGTACTTCCCAGAATTCGAGGAGGAAGAAGGGAAGTTGGTAATGAATCCATTCTCTGGCACTCTTGATATTACTACCATTCCCAGTGATGTTCAGGACGAGTTCCTTGATCTCAAACATGATTCTGCTGCCAAATATCTCTATGAAGAAAAATCTCTGAATGTATTCTGGTGTTCAATGCATCAGTCATATCCAAAAGTCAGTGAGATTGCACTTCGACTACTCTTGCCTTTTTCAACTACCTATTTATGTGAGTCTGGTTTCTCCACCCTTCTACAAATCAAGAATAAGAGCCGGAACCGATTGGATGTGGACCCCGACATGAGATGTGCATTGTCAGTGACACAACCTCGGATTCGTCAACTGACTGAAAAGAAACAATATTAGCCTTCCCACTGATGTGTGATAAAATATGCAGAGATTAATTGAACTTTTTCCCAACCAGATTCAAATTTGCTGGTGTCCGCTAGTCTTTTGTAGGCAAGTGATGTAAGTTAAGCATATCACAGAAATCTATCAAATATAAGATAATTATGACTGTAAACTTTGTAATAAAGCAAGGGTGTTCTCTTCATCAACATTTTTTTTTTTTTTTTTTTTTTTACCTTTTTTGGCGGGGTGGGATTTGGGAGGAAAATGAAGGGGAGCCAACCGAATGTTGAGAATTCATGAAGGGGGGAATGGAGTGAAAAAGGTTGAGAACCACTGGTCTAATCAAAGACTACTCTATACTGGACTTGCTACTCGTGCCCCGCGCCAACCCGCCCATGACCAGTGGAGGCCAGTTTTGCGATTCCTGCCATTTTAGAACATCACCCCTCTTTCCCTTCCTAAGGTTTATCAGTATATATGATATACCGTTATCTTCGTAACTGTTTGTTCTATAATATTATCAAATAAAAAACAATAAAATACACTAAAGAAATGCCATTATGCGAGAGTGAAGAAATATGCTTGACCTCAATATATACTTAAACTCTTCGCCATTTAATATTTTGCGAGAAAACATTTTAGATGCTAGCGATAGAAAGAAGCGGATTTTCATTAGCTTTCCATTGATATATTTTGTTTTCTGATAAATGAATTACCACCATGCCTAAATTAGCGTTAACTAAAAAAATAACATCATCAATCGTATCGGCAAGTAAAAAATGTTCCATAAATACAGTAGACTATGGCATATCAATATAAATGATACACTGTTATCTTCGTGAATGTTTGTTCTATAATATTATCAAATTAAAAACTGCAAAATACACTAAAGAAATTCCATTATGAGACTCTGAAGAAATATGCATGAACTTATATTCACTTAAACTCATCGCAATTTGATATTTTGCGTGAAGACTTTTTACATGCAACATATCAATAGAAGCTGAATTTAATTAGCTTTCCATTGCTATATTTCATTTTCTGATAAATGAATTAGAGCCATGCATAAATTAGCGTTATCTAAATAAATAACATCATCCATCGGGTAATTATCCCGATAGATGATGTTATTTTTTTAGTTAACGCTAATTTATGCATGGTTATGATTCATTTATCAGAAAACAAAATATAGCAATGGAAAGCTAATGAAAATCCGCTTCTTTCTATCGCTAGCATCAAAAATGTTTTCTCGCAAAATATTAAATGGCGATGAGTTCAAGTGAATATTAAGTTCATGCATATTTCTTAACTCTCTCATAATGGCATTTCTTTATTGCATTTTACTGTTTTTTATTTGATAATATTATAGAACAAACATTTACGAAGATAGCGGTATATCATATATACTGATAAACCATAGGAAGGGAAAAGGGAGTGATGTTCGAAAATGGCAGGACTCGCAAAACTGGCCTCCACTGGAAATAGCCCAAAATGAGTAGCAAGTCCAGTATAGAGTAGTCTTTGGTCTAATGCAGCAAAAAACTTCTCCCTTAATCAACCTCCACCACGCATCCTTACTCAGTAACATCACACACTCAATCGAGCTGTGTGATGACGAGCGATGACTGTATTAGACACAAGATAGCTGACGCATACACATATATACCGAAGTCAAAGCAGCAACACTACACGCGTGCCCGACCTGCTCGCGCATTGGGAGTGGCGGGATCGAAATATCTTGCATAAATGAAGCAAGAAACTAGATCAATGTTAATGCAATAAGGCTCTGATAACCGCACGAGAGCGAATAGATTTCAAAGATATATTCAATTAGCGATCTTGTAGAACTTCACTGACAGGAGGGATCGACGATGCTCTGGCGGTGATGAGTGATTAGCTGTGAACGCTGCGACAGAGCAGGAGGCTCTGGGGGAGGAAAGCTTGCCAGGGGTTAGTGGAGGAGGGAGCGTCTGGGGGAGGAAGCCTGCCAGGGGTTAGTGGAGGAGGGAAGCGTCTGGGGGAGGAAGCCTGCCAGGGGTTAGTGGAGGAGGAAGCGTCTGGGGAAGGAAGCCTGCCAGGGGTTAGTGGCGGAGGGAAGCGTCTGGGGGAGGAAGCCTGCCAGGGGTTAGTGGAGGAGGGAAGCGTCTGGGGAGGAAGCCTGCCAGGGGTTAGTGGAGGAGGGAAGCGTCTGGGGAGGAAGCCTGCCAGGGGTTAGTGGAGGAGGGAAGCGTCTGGGGGAGGAAGCCTGCCAGGGGTTAGTGGAGGAGGGAAGCGTCTGGGGAGGAAGCCTGCCAGGGGTTAGTGGAGGAGGGAAGCGTCTGGGGGAGGAAGCCTGCCAGGGGTTAGTGGAGGAGGGAAGCGTCTGGGGGAGGAAGCCTGCCAGGGGTTAGTGGAGGAGGGAAGCGTCTGGGGGAGGAAGGCTGCCAGGGGTTAGTGGAGGAGGGAAGCGTCTGGGGGAGGAAGCTGCCAGGGGTTAGTGGAGGAGGGAAGCGTCTGGGGGAGGAAGCCTGCCAGGGGTTAGTGGAGGAGGGAAGCGTCTGGGGGAGGAAGGCTGCCAGGGGTTAGTGGAGGAGGGAAGCGTCTGGGGGAGGAAGCCTGCCAGGGGTTAGTGGAGGAGGGAAGCGTCTGGGGGAGGAAGCCTGCCAGGGGTTAGTGGAGGAGGGAAGCGTCTGGGGGAGGAAGCCTGCCAGGGGTTAGTGGAGGAGGGAAGCGTCTGGGGGAGGAAGCTGCCAGGGGTTAGTGGAGGAGGGAAGCGTCTGGGGGAGGAAGGCTGCCAGGGGTTAGTGGAGGAGGGAAGCGTCTGGGGGAGGAAGCCTGCCAGGGGTTAGTGGAGGAGGGAAGCGTCTGGGGAGGAAGGCTGCCAGGGGTTAGTGGAGGAGGGAAGCGTCTGGGAGAGGAAGGCTGCCAGGGGTTAGTGGAGGAGGGAAGCGTCTGGGGGAGGAAGCCTGCCAGGGGTTAGTGGAGGAGGGAAGCGTCTGGGGGAGGAAGGCCTGCCAGGGGTTAGTGGAGGAGGGAAGCGTCTGGGAGGAGGAAGGCTGCCAGGGGTTAGTGGAGGAGGGAAGCGTCTGGGGGAGGAAGCCTGCCAGGGGTTAGTGGAGGAGGGAAGCGTCTGGGGGAGGAAGCCTGCCAGGGGTTAGTGGAGGAGGGAAGCGTCTGGGGGAGGAAGCCTGCCAGGGGTTAGTGGAGGAGGGAAGCGTCTGGGGGAGGAAGCCTGCCAGGGGTTAGTGGAGGAGGGAAGCGTCTGGGGGAGGAAGCCTGCCAGGGGTTAGTGGAGGAGGGAAGCGTCTGGGGGAGGAAGCCTGCCAGGGGTTAGTGGAGGAGGGAAGCGTCTGGGGGAGGAAGCCTGCCAGGGTTAGTGGAGGAGGGAAGCGTCTGGGGGAGGAAGCCTGCCAGGGGTTAGTGGAGGAGGGAAGCGTCTGGGGGAGGAAGCCTGCCAGGGGTTAGTGGAGGAGGGAAGCGTCTGGGGGAGGAAGCCTGCCAGGGGTTAGTGGAGGAGGGAAGCGTCTGGGGGAGGAAGGCTGCCAGGGGTTAGTGGAGGAGGGAAGCGTCTGGGGGAGGAAGGCTGCCAGGGGTTAGTGGAGGAGGGAAGCGTCTGGGGGAGGAAGCCTGCCAGGGGTTAGTGGAGGAGGGAAGCGTCTGGGGGAGGAAGCCTGCCAGGGGTTAGTGGAGGAGGGAAGCGTCTGGGGGAGGAAGGCTGCCAGGGTTAGTGGAGGAGGGAAGCGTCTGGGGGAGGAAGCCTGTCAGGGGTTAGTGGAGGAGGGAAGCGTCTGGGGGAGGAAGCCTGCCAGGGGTTAGTGGAGGAGGGAAGCGTCTGGGGGAGGAAGCCTGCCAGGGGTTAGTGGAGGAGGGAAGCGTCTGGGGGAGGAAGCCTGCCAGGGGTTAGTGGAGGAGGGAAGCGTCTGGGGGAGGAAGCCTGCCAGGGGTTAGTGGAGGAGGGAAGCGTCTGGGGGAGGAACACGCGTACCACTGCAAACACCTGCTCATCCTTGTCTCTTTTTTTTCTTTACTTTATTGATGAATTCTTATAAATTCTACAGTCAGGAGCTTCAGCTGGACTGTTGAAAACTATCTTTTGACACAATAGTAATATGTAAGATTATTCCTAGCTTAACAAACATTATATGTGTTGCTATTCTAATTTCATATTTCTATATTCCACTACTAATTGAACTTGAATACACTTGTACAACACATGTGTTACTATTCTAATTCTACATCTCTCTATTATATATATATATATATATATATATATATATAATATATATATTAATATATAATTATATCTCTATTATCTATTTATATTATATATATTATATTCTTTCTATACTTCTCTCTCTCTTCTCTCTCCTCTCTCTCCTTTTCTCTCTCTCTCTCCTCTCTCTCTCTCTCTCTCTCTCTCTCTCTCTCTCTCCTCTCCTCTCTCCTCTCTCTCTCCTCTCTCTCTCTCTCTCTCTCTCTCTCTCTCTCTCTCCTCTCTCTCTCTCTCTCTCTCTCTCTCTCTCTCTCTCTCTCTCTCTTCTTCTCTCTCCTCTCTCTCTCTCATCTCTCCATGCTCTCTTCTCTCATAGGTCTAGTGCTCGGGGTAGACCACATTCCTGTGATTCCAACCTTTGTTCCGTGGATTCTCAACACACACATCAAGCACACAAATCGTTAAGTCATGCATGAGTGTACTGAGTGTGGAATGCGGCAGAGACGTTACCGCAGAGATTCTCCTTAATCGTTTGAGATTTTAAGAAAGAAAGATGCAAAGAAACACATCATTCGAAGGATCTTAATGTACAGCTAATATCAGTCAGAGGGTGAGAGAGAAGAAGGAGCAAGCCTTCATAGCAGAGTGGATTTTTAGCAAATGTTTGACGAAGAGTTAGCTTTAGAACGTAGTGAACAGCTTGTGGAGCCATCTCGGTGAAGCATAGGAGGAAAGATGAGAAGAAACATTCCGTTAGAGATGTTATTAGCTAGATGCCAAATCACGAGTCAGGAATTGATTCAGACAAGAAAGAAAGCTCAAGCATATGAATAGACAGGAAATGATGAACAGACGTACGTTTCACTCTAGTAAGTCAAACACCTGGACCCTGGTCTAAGCCAGGGGACTCAAGTCCAAAGGACTTTGCTCCTGGTGCAGCGCTGAGAGCATATAGGACCTCCAGCGACTCAGCAAAGATTACTGCATCATCGGCAAAAACAAGATCGGTGATCTTGGTGTTGCCGACGAATGCTCCACAATCACTTTGATCTACAACTTTGTCCAATACCCAGTCCATACAAGTGTTGAAAAGTGATGGGGCAAGGACGCACCCTTGCCTCACTCCTGTATTAACAGGAAAGAAGCTGGATACACCTGCCCCACACTTCACAAAACACAAGTATAAATATACTGTTTGTATTGGTGGCTTGATGTGACGCAAGCTATGCCTGAGGTACGTGCTGCCTTCACGCTGCTGCAGGGACGAGGGTGTGAACGGCGGGTCGGGAGAAAGTCGCAGGTCTCCATTGAAATAGAACCGAGCGAGCGCGAGAAAGCCCCCTGCGGCATGTCTGCGGGAGGCCGGGCTGTGGGCTGCAGGAAGGGCGCCGCAATATTAAACGGAGGTCACGTTCCTTGGTCGTCCTTAAGGTGCAGGTGAGAGGAAAGAGAGAAAACAAAAATAATACCTTTTATTCCCGTGAATCCTTGGAGATAATATTGACATAGCCCCGCGGCCTTGTCTCGCGGTTCTGGCTTGTGTATATTTGCAGTAAAAAGTATAACAAGATATCAGTGCCTGCGATTTTCTTACAAGTTGATTTAGAATATGTACTCTTTGATTATGCTGTACGTCTGTCTGTCAGTATTTAATGTATATGTTACTTTGTTACTACGCTTTATCAGTGTCTAAGGTTTTACGTCAAACAGTAAAGCTATATCGTTCTTAAGAATTGGAGAGAGAAATTTACATCCTGGAGACATTAAGAAACTGTTTGCCTTGTCCTCGATGTGAAGGCGAAGGTACGGAAGACGGAGGGAAGATAAATGCATCGGCAGTCTCGCAAGATAACGGAATATTATTGTCTGGGACGATGGATCAGGAATTCAAAGAGCTCATGGTGGTGGTGGTGGTGGTGGTGGTGGTAGTGGCAGTGGTGGTTGTAGTGGTGGTAGTGGTGATGGTGGTGGTGGTGGTGGTGGTGGTGGTGGTGATGGTGGTGGTGGCGGTGGTGGTGGTGGTGGTGGTGGCGGTGGTGGTGGTGGTGGTGGTGGTGGTGATGGTGGTGGTGGCGGTGGTGGTGGTGGTGGTGGTGGTGATGGTGGTGGTGGTGGCGGTGGTGGTGGTGGTGGTGGTGGCGGTGGTGGTGGTGGTGGTGGGGGTGGTGGTGGTGGTGATGGTGGCGGTGGTGGTGGTGGGGTGGTGGTGGTGATGGTGGTGGTGGCGGTGGTGGTGGTGGTGGTGGTGATGGTGGTGGTGGTGGCGGTGGTGGTGGTGGTGGTGGTGGCGGTGGTGGTGGTGGTGGCGGTGGTGGTGGTGGTGGTGGTGGCGGTGGTGGTGGTGGTGGTGGTGCAGGGGTTCTCAAGGGGCAGGAGTGGAGGGGCGGCGGCGAGGGGTTGGCCAGCTGAGAGACACAATGGAGCAACAAATAGCAACAGACCATTGAGGTGACGAGAGTGGACAGAGTGAAGGATGGAAGAGCCCCAAGAGTGTGCGTGTGTGTGTATGTGTATGTGTGCGTATGCGTGTGCTTGTGTGTGTGTGTGTGTGTGTGTGTGTGTGTGTGTGTGTGTGTGTTGTGTGTGTGTGTGTGTGTGTGTGTGTGTGTGTGTATGGTTGTGTTAGCTCTCATATGAAGATAATATGATCGAGTGAATATCAATATTATAAGAAAATACGTGAATGCAGGCTTTGAGAATAATCAAATGAATCTGATGTATAAAATCACAAACTGTGATTTAAAGAACTGTGAAGAAATGTTGAAGAGAATTGTGTGACGAGCAGAAGTTGGATGAGTCACGGCCAACAGGGAGCGAGGAAGACAAGAGGCTTGGAAGGCGAAGGCTAAAGAAAAAGAAAGAAAAAGAGGAGGGCGTTTAGGATAAGTTGGAGTCTGAACATTCAATAGACGAGCAAAGACGCCTGTTTAACTCAAAGGCAGAATTGTCTCGTCAGGAGGAAGAATGATCACGCCACATTTCAGATGAGAAAGTAATTGAGAGAACGCGTGGACCAACATAATTAAAGGCAGACAGAGGACCCAAAGAAGAAGGAAAGGTGGGCAAAGGTGTGAGGCTGATGAAGACAACTAAAGGGAAAAAATAAGGTAGATTGAGATTAACGTAACCCAAGACAACGAAAAAAAGGCACTTGGAGGTAACTGATGAAGATGAGACGAAGAAAACTATTGAGAGCAGACTTGTAAGGCCAATAGCTGCCGTGGTGTTGCCCGTGTGAGGCTGATGAAGACAGACCCGCCACGCCCTGCGCTGCCCCATCACGCTGCCCCCTCCTCACGCTGCACACCACACACCTGTATTTAATTAGCTGTGAATCGCCATCAAGCTACAGGTAAACACAGGCCAACCGGGAACCAATATGGCGGAATTGCAGGGTTTTAGGTTCCAGTACTTGGCTATTTTCTCCCAGGGCGCCTCCCCCCCCTTCCCTTCCCTTCCCTTCCCTTCCCTTCCCTGAAGTCCTGCCGGCGACGCACACGCTGAGGGACGGTCCTTGATGAAGCGTAACTACATCCTTCGTCGCGGTCCCTGATGGTGTATGATTACGGAACTGCTTAAGAGTTTAATTGGATGTCTCGCAGGGTCTGTGGGCCGGTATACCTGGGCCCTCATTGCACCTGGTCGCTCGTTACCTGGACTTTAAACAAATTATATCTTTCCACCATACCAGCAGTAACGGACCAGCGGCATTTTGTGGGATTTAACTTAATTGTGAACCGATTTCTTGCCAAGTTCATCAATAAAGTTTTGACATCTTTATAATATGCAATAATGATGATATAAATATATATATATATATATATATATATATATATATATATATATATATATATATATATATATATATATATATATATATATATATATATATATATATATACATATATATATATAAAGAGAGAGAAAGACAGAGAAACTGTCCTCATTCTCATTCCTCACTTCATATCTCTCTGACGCCTGTCCATCATATCTCTCTCTCTCTCTCTCTCTCTCTCTCTCTCCTCTCTCTCCTCTCTCTCTCTCTCTCTCTCTCTCTCTCTCTCTCTCTCTCCTTCTCTCTCTCTCTTCTCTCTCTCTCTCTCTCTCCTCTCTCTCTCTCTCTCTCTCTCTCTCTCTCTCTCTCTCTCCTCTCTCTCTCTCCTCTCTCTCCTCTCTCTCTCTCTCTCTCTCTCTCTCTCTCTCTCTCTCTCTCTCTCTCTCTCTCTCCCCTCTCTCTCTCTCTCCTCTCTCTCTCTCTCTCTCTCTCTCTCTCCTCTCTCTCTCTCTCTCTCTCTCTCTCTCTCTCTCTCTCTCTCTCTCTCTCTCTCTCTCTCTCTCTCTCTCTCTCTCTCTCTCTCTCTCTCTCTCTCTCTCTCTCTTCGGAGAAGCTTCTCTTCTCCATGGCATTTCTTTAACGTGTTTTACTGTTTTTTATTTGATAATACTATAGAACAAACATTTACGAAGATTACAGTATATCATATATACTGATAAACCAGTCTATATGATAGTCATATGCAGCAAGTGAATGGGCCAGCAGACTGGCTATGGGGCCAGTACTGCAGCGTCCAGCGCGCTTTGTTGGCGAGTGTCACATCCAGGTCTGCTGTTATCTATGATTAAGTAATTTAACCAAAATATCTGATAGAAAAACTAAGATATGTGGTTTTAATCAGTGCTTTATTTCCGTAAAGAATGCAGGAAAACAAAATCAGAAATGTTCAGTAAAAGGTCTATAGACAGTGATTTTTTCTTCTTCATGTTCTGCTAATGCCACTCTACTGTGATGTAATGCTGATAAGTAATGGCCCTGCTGCTGCTGCTGCCTGGCGGGGCTCGTCGCTCACGCCGGGCACTCAGTCGCCGCGGCTGAAGGCAACAGCGCGTGGCAGGAGTGCGTGCAGAGCCGCGTGCCTCGTGGCGGTGTGTGCCGGGCCGGGCAGCCACACACCACCCTCCCGCCGAGGCCCCTGAAGCAGGGCGCGGCCAGCCCCTGCCTCGCCGCCATGATCCACCACACACTCGCGCCTCACTCCGACAAAGTAGAAGAACCTCAGCCACGCAATGCCGCGCTGCAGGTACTGTTGCACGTCGCCCTGACGCCACAGCACGCGATGACCGTGCTGGCGGGGCACCAACACGGCGCTGCGCCGTGAAGAGGCCGGCACGGCGACGCGGAGACGCACGGTGACGGACGTTTGGGGGTCAAGGGGAGGGCGGGGATCAGTCTTGGGACGTGAGGAAACAACGGGTGACTTGTTGACAGCTTCTTTAGCGGAGCCTTCAGTACCACGCAGTGCTGGGTGTGCTGATCCTGATCCCTGGTGCTGATCGTCACTCGAGGGACTGGAGGGACGCGGGGGGGTGGCGCTGAGGGGGTTCCAGGGACACGGCATGAGGTAGGAGCCGCGAAATGTTTGTTTCTTGATCAATTTTTCTTGTAATTGGTCCGGCGTCAGCTTTTCGGCGAGACCTTCAATGGTCTGCATCACATAGGTGAGGAAGGAGCAGCGTGTTGTGTCCCACGTGGAATGCAGACTAAACGATATCTTCGTGAGCATTTCTTTAACGAAGAAAATCTTCAGGAAATCATGTGGCGAGCCTTGCGCCACGTAATTGGCCATGCTTATAAGGCTGTGCCCGTCACGGGCATAACAGGGGAATAGTTGGTCTCCCTTCCTCTGAACATCGGCCAGTGAGCCCTCACAAGAGGCCTGCGGGCCAATGGCTATACCGAAGTCAATGATGTGGAACACGGGCTACGAAACAGTGCCGGTGAAGGTGATGTTATTGGACTTAATGTCGTTGTGAAGGACGCCTCTGGCGTGGATCTGGATCAGCCGTTGCGAGATGAAAATGATCGAATTCAAAAACTCCCCCACCGAACACTGGGTTACATACTCATCGTAAATGGGTCCTACATATTCCTGGACTAAGGCGGGCGGGATCACACACACAGCCAGCAGCCGAGGGGCTCCACCGGCCCCGTCCAGCTCTACCAACAAGCGAGCTTCTTGTAACAGCGGCACGCGTTGCCAGGCATCGTAAAGCTCCTTGACAACCGCCTCGGTGTCTTTATAAACCACCCGCCTGACCCAGCCGAAGCAGCCGCGGCCTACGAGGCGTCCGGCGCCCAGACCGCGCAGCTCCTCCATGCTGAGGAACGCCACGTGCCTGCGAAGGAAGTGTTGGTCTGTTTCTGCACCTCCACCGCGGGTTTTGTCCCATGCGTCTTCAGTAATCGCTGGATAGCTTTTCTTTGCCCGGTGACGGGATCGCCACACACGCCACGCGGAGACCGCTATCCGCCATGCTGCCAGCGCCACGATGCACCTTAGGATGCTACGAATAAGCCGCATCCTTTCCAGTAGATGCGTCATGCAGGCATCGTAGCGGAGGAAACGCCTTTCGTAAAGACTTTCCCCCCAGAGCGGCATGAACCTGAGCCTGGCGGATGGCGGCGTGCAGGTCTCGCTGTGCGGCAACACGGCGCCCAGCCTCACACCACCCAGCCACCGCACGCCAGCCACTGCGTTGTACAGCCTGACGTGTGGCGTGGTGAACAGCACCTCTGCCTCACGCTGAAGGTCGCGCATCCTGAGAGCCTTCACGTGGGCTTCGTGGCTCCATAACTTGGCAGAAAACCACACTCCCATCATCATCATCATCATCATCAGGTTCACGGTGACGAGAAGCCAGAACATTGTCTTTCTCTCCATCGCGAGTCCTCACAGAATATGCTCCTGAAGAACAGCCTTCGCTACACCTAGGTGAGCAATATTAAGGATGATTCAACATGACCTAATAAGGAGCTTGGAGTTAGGACGCATGGAGGTGGCGTGATCGCCCTGCTATTGTTTCCCTTCGTCTTGGAACCCGAGACCACTTGGAGTTAATATAAGACGATCACCTTGGTTGTCCGTATCATGACTACTGGGACAGGATCCAATGCCACCAGCCAATGACAAACTGTCTTTAATTTCTCGACCAATCACAAGCCAGCAAGACTTATTTCCGGGCAAGAATGGCATGAGATCGCCTCTTCCTCCTCCTCACTATCATCTATGAGCTGAATCAACTCATGCTGGGGAAACCTGTAGCGCCGAATGAGCTCTTGATCGCTCAGTGCCTACCGTAGATAACACTTTAGTCGCTACCTATTGGCGAGGCGGTAGCGGAGTGGTTAGCGTCTCCGACTGGCGTTCTCGGTGACCCGAGTTCGATCCCCAAAGAAAACCAAAACCTCTCTGCACCGTCGAGTGGCCTAAGAACACCCACATGCCCTGCCCATCAACTCTACCTTCTATTGCGAGTGCATCGGAGGACACAGGGGGGGGCGGCATGAGCCTCTACAGGCGTCACTATAAAAATCCTGCCTGAGCCACCACGGGCGAGGACCAACCATCACAGCCCTCAAGTGAACCTCCAGAGCCTACCATCAGAGCCCTGGGTCACCACTGCCTACAGGCGCTATAGGCACAAATATAAAAAAAAAAAAAAAAAAAAATAAAAAAATAAAAATAAAAAAAACTGCCCTAACGTCGCCAGGCGCCATATATTACGAATTATTGCATCACTATTGATTTTTATGCGCTACTGAAGATGATACATAGTAGTTTATATCATGACTGTATAATCTACATATATATATATATATTTCATCGTTCTTTGTATCTGCAAGTATATACGGTTTCAAATTTTACTACTCGTTATTTTTTCGGGCGACGACGACGGCAGGAGGACATTCAGAGTATAAACACTAGATGGCGACCTTAATGTAGCCCGTTATCAACGTCGCCACTCGGTTTTATTTTTGGAATTTGTTCATTTATAGCCATAATATGACACAGATGAAGACACAAAATGACATAGACTCTCCAGATAGCCCCTTCTAACTTTCCTGAAATCATAGATATATAAATGTAAGTATTAACGCCACCAGACGTCTGTACATCGAAAAGAAACGTTGTTCTGGCGACTTTAGTGTTATCTACGGTAAGGGTCAAGGCAACGACGTTTCCTTAGTAAATCCTCGTCGAGTAATAGTGCCAATATAGTGTCAATATAGTTAGTGTGGAGTCAATAGGGACTTTTAAAAGGAGGCTAGATAATTTTCATGGATGGGGATGCAAGTTGGATGTAGGTAGTGTTAATTAAGTAACAGGAACTACCACGTGTAGGTCTCACGGCCTCTTGTAGCTTCCTTATTCTCTTATGTCCTTATGTACAATATCATTTCCGTTATGACGCTGCTGTCGTGTGCCGCTGTCAGACGTATGTTTCACAGGAGTTTCTTTCATTTTCATCTCTTTACCCGTATATGTGAATAATAGCCATTCAAATGCGATTATATGTCTTTTTTCACCTATAATTTTTTTATTTCATAGCATACCAAGCAATAATGAGCGAGCCTGGAGACTTACTACCTCTCCTACTACCAATCCCGAGCAGTCGTGGGCGAGCGTGCAGGTATACTACACATATATATATATATATATATATATATATATATATATATATATATATATATATATATATATATTATATATATATATATATATATATATATATATATATATATATATATATATATATATATATATATATATATATATATATATATATATATATATATATATATATATATATATATATATATATATATATATATATATATATATATATATATATATACATATATGTATATATATGTATATATATGCATATATATGTATATATATATATATATATATATGTACACACACACACACACACACACACACACACACACACACACACACACACACACACACACACAATGTGTACGGTATTTACTTACGCATTATGCACTGGATTCGTGACCGCCAGCTTTTGGTTGACCTTCCGGAAAAGGCATCATACCGCTCTTTGGATAACGCTAGGACCTCACACACTACATATACCAAATCCCTTTGCTCAAGGGGGACAATGATCTCGAACCTTGAGAGTGGCTCGATGGGCGTGTCAAGTGATGCAACACAGAACATTACTACTGATCCACATGAACAGTGTGTGTGTGTGTGTGTGTGTGTGTGTGTGTGTGTGTGTGTGTGTGTGTGTGTGTGTGTGTGTGTGTGTGTGTGTGTGTGTGTGTGTGTGTGTGTGTGAATGGACGAGAGAGAGAGAGAGAGAGAGAGAGAGAGAGAGAGAGAGAGAGAGAGAGAGAGAGAGAGAGAGAGAGAGAGAGAGAGAGAGAGAGAGAGAGAGAGAGAGAGAGAGAGAGAGAGAGAGAGAGAGAGAGAGAGAGAGGAAAGTTATAAAAAGCGAGCTACGATACCAGTAAGACGCCTTAATCGTCGAAGGACGGGCGAGCCGAGCACGTGCGCACGTGCGGCGTCACCCGGAGTTTGACCTGTGTGACATTGCTAGGTGTGTGGTCTCAAACCACACACCAAATTTCAACTTAGTCGGTACAGCCGTTTCTCAGCTATAGCAAGATAACTTTGTCTGACACCCCTCACGCGGCACGCGCCACGCGCCATGCTGACCCCTCACGTGAAACAACACATGTCAAGCACAAATAGGGATTGAATGGGGCTATCAGATGGCGAAGACCGCTTGTCAATCGGAACCGGGATTCCAAAGATATAAGCTCCTGAAAAGCGTGATGGTCGGTCGGTCGGTCGGTCGGGTCGGCCGCTAGATGTGAGAAAAATCCCGTATCCAGTGAGGACTCGTGAGCGCTTCGCGCTCGCTCGTAATGATATTCTAAACTAGCTTAGATATCAGTTAACTTTCTTTAACGTGTTTGTGTGTGTGTGTGTGTGTGTGTGTGTGTGTGTGTGTGTGTGTGTGTGTGTGTTTCACCACATCCCTCTCGTCCTCCTTCTGCGCATCTCTCTTATAATGTTTTTCTTCACCGCTGCATTAACAGGTCCCCCTACGGTACCTGGAACTGTCGCCGATAGGAACTGTCGCCGATATCGGCGACTGTTCCAATATTTCACTTCGGCGGGAGTTCCATAAACCCTGGCTTTAACGCCCCGAGACGGACGAATAACACGGCAGACCAAGAAGCCAGGGATGTGAGGGAAGCTTATGAGGAAAAAAATTATAATGATTTTCCCAGGTACGTTTACCGCGGAAGACAAGACAAGCCCGGGCAGGACAAGGTGGCGCTGCGTCTATACAAGCAGCGCAGCGGATGCCATAAACAAGATTACCTCGCCTGGGTAATCTAGTGACTTGTAATTTTCTAGGTAATAAATAAAAACAGGTTGCAGGTTCATCATGGTTCCAAAAGCAAACGAGAATTCAAATAATCAATGGCATTATATGAACGAGAGCTTAAACTGAAAACACAAATCGTGCTCCACCTCGGCGATGAATGGGGGAAAGAATGCAACAAGACAACAAAGTATTGGAAGGTAATCTAACTTAACCGTACTTTCTCTTCGTCTTGATCATTTCTTTGCGAGTACCCCCGAGAATACCCCGCAGGTCCCTAGTCAAGTAGTAAGTTGCTTTAGGATGGTGAGTATGCCTCCCTTCCCTTCCGTATCTGTAGACTCTCCTCACAGCTGACTCACTCACTACAGCCCCTTCCTCTTCTAGGGTTCGCATGGCCTCTATTTCTTCTTTTCCCATTGATTTTACTCTCTCCATTCCTACTTTGTCAACTCACTGTTTTCTTCCGTTCCTTACGTATCCTACCTTTTTCTTATCTACATCTATCTATATTCCATGTGTTTACATTCCATATGTGGTTTTACCTTATAAAGATTAATGAGACCATTTCTTTTTTGCTCCTTCCTCCTTCCCTTCTCCTCCTGGTCCTAATACGGCCGTAGGTACATCATCAATCTACATTCTCCCTAAAAAAGGTGAAACATATTTAGTTTTGTCAGCGAAAAATTAGGAATCGTCAGTTTGGTGCTTGATAGGGCTTAGGATGACAGAGAAGACCCGCCTTGACGGAGGACCTCACGGGAGTCACCTTTTTCGTCAACAATAAAAGAATGCAAATACTCAAGGAAGATTAACGTTGTGAAGTTGAGAATCCTCAGCGGACATCCTGACGACACCGTTCAGGGGACATGCTGCTGCTGGTGCTGCCTGTTCGAGGACAAGGTGCGTGGCGGGGTGAACAAGCCGGGTGACTGAGCCTCAACAACACCTCGAATGTGTCCACTTTAGCTGATTGCCTGCCACACACGGTGAGGCACATTTATCTATTGTTCTTTATTCTTTTTTCTTACATGATAAAAGATCACAGTAAGGCACAGGATTCCAGGGTGTGACGTGTAGGCGTCGTGAGAGGAGTTCCTTGCGTCACGCCTCAACGCCGTCTCGGCTCCAGCCTCCAGCAGACCCTTACTATCAGCGTATCTTATGCCTAATGCCTCAGTCTCTCATACTTGCTTGCGGGGAAAACTTGCTTTACTTATGCCTAAAGCCACAGACTGAAGTGCACGGGACGAGGAGCTTAATGGTGGAATTGTATAAATCCTGGTGCAGTGTCTTGCACATTCCGACGCTGAGTGAACGCAGCAAAAACACGCATCGCGAGGCGGCATCACAAGACAAGAGGGCCAAGGGGTCACACAGCCGTCCATATTCCTGCACCAGACTCCTCCTGACGAAGACACCAAACACGTCAGCTACACACACTACCATCATGCAGTCCCTCTAATGCACACCGCCTCCGCATCTTCCTCGTGTTGGTTCTCTTCCCTGCCAGATGCCCCCCGATAAGGCCGCCGCCATCGCCGCCTCGGTCGTGTTCCGGGTGGTCGGCTGACAACTTCACGGGGCAGGCGACCTCTCGCAGAAGTGGGGATCCGGAAGACCAATTTCTGCATTATGATGAGACTTTCTCGGCCTGAGTTATCGTGCTAATGAGCCCGGACAAGGGGGTCAGGGCGAGGTGATGTGTGTGAGCCGCCTCGCCAGGTGAC
>JACEEZ010010781.1:42587-45087 GCA_016584305.1 Chionoecetes opilio | reverse complement strand
TAGACATTAAACATTCAAGGATAAAATATTAACCGTTATAATCGATCAAGTAAACGATTTGCCAAGTCTCGGATCCCGCTAGTGTCGCCGCACTTCTGAATGAAACATGATACTGGCGGTACCTCTAACCCACTCATGGTGCCGCTTCGTTAGTATATCATAGGCGCCACTATCCAGGTGTCTGTGTTTACTTGCTCCTGCATGAGTTTATCAAGAGTGGACGAAAGGAACCCCGATTCTTGGTCAGTTGTTTTACATGTGGAGGAACTTTCATCCGTGGAGAGTCGAGGGTGGCTGGGGTGACCTCCTGCGTTTCCAGGTCAAATCTGTGAATGCCGAGGTGAGTATCCCTGTTACAGTTCCATTCTTGGCTAGTCTGTTCATATACATTTGTTCGTCTCCACTTGAATAACAAAAGGGTAATAAATACTTAGGAAAGGAAAATAAAATAAAGCTAGGACAAAAATTAATTGTGTACGCTGTGTGGAGCAAGTGTCGGGCATGGGTGCTGGCCTGGTACCTGGAACTGTCGCCGATAGGAACTGTCGCCGATATCGGCGACTGTTCCAATATTTCACGTCGGCGGGAGTTCCAATCGTCGGCGACAATTTTAGTTCTTGATCTTGATATTACAAAATACCATATATTTAATTAAAAAATCTTTTAATCATGGTTCTGCATTCAGGGATTAAATTCCAGCAATAACTTGAACTATCAAAAGGGTTTCAATGGGAGAAATATACATGTAAAGTTGTCACTGACTCCGCCTCCTTGGAGACTCGACCCAGCGCAGCAAACGCCTGCGATGCTGCGATGGTTTTAATAGTACGGCCCTAGGTGTCTTGAAGGCACCTTCACCTCCCTCTCCTTACTTGTTTCCTTCTCTTCATTCCATCCTTTCCTCCTCTATTTCATCATTGATCGAGACAGACACATGGGAGCAACGAACATATATATATGAGCTTCCAGAAATTACTTGAACTATCAAAGGCTTTCAATGGGAGAGATATACATGTAAAGTTGTCTCACCCTACAGCTAAACGCCGCCTCCTTAGAGATTAGCGGGGAAAGAATCTTAGACTATTGTGCCCGCCCATTACCCCCCCACTGGGAGAGCCCCACGGGGAGTGTCCTCCCACCGTCATTGTTGCCCGAAGAAAAAAAACGAGTAGCGAAATTTGAAACCAATATATACTTGCAGATACAATTCAAAAAAACAACGCTGAAACAGGGAAATTTAAATACAGTTATATAAACTACTGTGTATCATCTTCAGTGGCACATACAAATCAATAGTGATGCTATAATTCGTAATATTGGCGCCTGGCGACATTAGTGCAGGTGGCGCCTTTAGTGTTATCTAGGGTAGTATTTACGTATTTATTTATTTGAGTTTATTTATGAAATCATGTAAATGCTTGGGGGGGGTCGATAACCGAACTGGATTTCGAAGGGGTTTTGGTGTATGTGTGTGTGTGTGGGGTGTGTGTGTGTGTTTGTATTCATCTACCGTAGATAACAGTAAAGTCGCCACCTGCAGTGATGTCGCCAGGCGCCAATATTACGAATTATAGCATCACTACTGATTTTATGTGCCACTGAAGATGATACACAGTAGTTATTCATGACTGTATATCTACCCATTACAGCGTTGTTTTATGCTTGTATCTGCGAGTATATACGTATTATGGTTTCAAATTTCGCTACGCATTTTTTTTTCGGCGACGACGACAGCGGTACGACACTCAGAAAAATAAATACTAGATGGCGACTCTACTGTTGATAGCCACTTTGTAGATATTTTTGTAATTTGTTCATTTATAGCCATAATAGACACAGATGAAGACACCAAATGACACAGACTCTCTAGATAGCCCCTTCTAACTTTCTGAAATCAGGGAGGTAGAAATGAAAGTATTAACGCCACCACACGTCTGTAAACAGAAAAAAAGTTGTCCTGGCGACTTGACTGTTATCTACGGTAGTATTC
This sequence comes from Chionoecetes opilio, assembly GCA_016584305.1. Taxonomy (NCBI): domain Eukaryota; kingdom Metazoa; phylum Arthropoda; class Malacostraca; order Decapoda; family Majidae; genus Chionoecetes; species Chionoecetes opilio. The sequence continues at coordinate 43,097 of JACEEZ010010781.1, read as the reverse complement.
ATCTAGTATTTTACAGGCCAGAGCAACGCTCGTTGGCCCCGTCTCCATATCAACATTTTTATCATTCATCCTTAGTGGTTATTTTTGGCCGAAGCCAGCACCCCGGGAGAGCAGGTCACAAAACTCGACTAACACCCGGTACCCATTCACTGCTGGGTGGACAGGGCTGGGTTTTTTAAAGGGAAAACATGATTTTAAGGAATCTTTTTCCCGGGCTCCACCCGGGGATCGAACCCGGGATTTTCTCGGAAAGTGAACGAACCGAGCGTGTGTGTGTGTATCTCTCCCCTCTCTCTCTCTCTCCCCTCTCTCTCTCACTATTGTCAAGGAGGGACTTTCAAAAACATCTTCCACAAAATACACCCATCCGCTAACCTCCCTAAGATGGATCACTTATTCGAGCAACGAATAAATGTAGACAGAAAGAGACCAAAACATCCCTTGAACTACAGTTTGAATGGGTTGAGGAGGCCTTACCGAAGAATTTTGTCCGGGAAAGATGTTAGAGTG
>JACEEZ010010781.1:17587-40087 GCA_016584305.1 Chionoecetes opilio | reverse complement strand
ATGGTTATAGTAATGAGTGGTATGATTTGACTCCTTTTTCACTAAATTGTCCTATTTCCATGCGGATTCTGTCTTTTATTTATGTTTTGATAGTTGGCAACACTGAGTTGGCCACCATTCAATTACAAATTCTGGTGGTCACTGGCATCTACAACATTAATGACAGAGGCCGCAAATCGGAAAAGAATATTTGTTGTCTTCGAAAAAAGTACTTTTGGGGGGAAAGGTGGATGTAGGTAATGTACATGTGTTGAAGGGAAATACCACGTGTACGTAGACTACCGGCCTCTTGTAGTTTCCTTATGTTCTTGACTCAAGTGGTTGTGGGCACCGGGCGGGAGGTCACGCCCCTCCCCGTTAACCCGGGCCCCCATCACCGCCGCTCCACACACTTTGAAGTAGTGCCAAGTTATTCCTTTTGATATCAACTTTCTAAATAATACCCCACATCTCATCTAACCCAACCCTTACAGCCGACAATCACATATTCAATATACTTGGGAGGAAAAGATGGGCGGTATAGGAAGATATATTAATTTCCGCCATAAATTCCTCCACACGCCACCATGGGGTGATCTTCTTCTTTGGGACCTCTACCGCTGAGTATCGCTTCAAACTAGGCGCATCACTGGGTTTAGTTTTTACCACAGAAAGCCAGATAATGATAATATAGGCCTCATACAAAGAAAGATCCTTGTAATACTAATTACAATCCATCAATAGTAAGAAAAATCCTTGTAAATACAGAAAATAAGCCTTAGATAGTAAAAAAAGAAACGGCAGGCAGGAGAGCTCGACGGCTACTGATGCACGTCAAGCTGTAGAAATGTCCCATTTGAAGCACTAAACTTGCCCCGAGCATGGGCTTCGTCTGGTTTGGGGACAGACTCTTCATAGAAGACAGTTCCATAAAACCCCTTTTCTCTTTCCTTTTTATCTATTCCAAATGGAACTGTCGCCGAGAATTTCCGCGTCGGCGAGCGTTCCACCGTCGGCGACAGTTCTCGTTTGCTGCTTCGGCGACAGTTCCTATCGGCGACAGTTCCATAAACCGCTGGCCTGGGTGGGAGGGCAGCGGCAGCGCGAGTTTGACTCTGAAATACGATCTGCGCGTCCAGACTGTGCCTCACCGCCATGGCAGGGAGGCGACGCTCCGTCACAAGATTGATTGATGTTCATTTAAATTTTTGACCCCCTAAATATTTTTGCATTGTGACGTATCATATACCGTCAGAATCGGAAAAGTGTGTTGCTTCCGAGACAGTAAATAAACATGCAATGCAAGCAAAAATAAATGAATAACAAGCAAGGAGTTGAATAAAAAAAGGTGAGAGATGAATTTTTTTTTATGCACTATTTCGCTTTGGTATCATTATCTTATTCTTGCTATAGTATACTGTAATTTATTTATATTCATGACACGCAGTAATGTCTCGTGAAGATTATGGATGTTCAGTCTTCCCCAATATCATCTTATTTTCTGGTAGTTTGATAAACCCTCACTGGGCCCGCACGAGGGAACTGCAACACGTCCCTCGAATCGGGAAGGGTTGGATTCGCTCCGCACGACGCGCGCGGTGTTGAAAACCTCGATTTACAACTCCGCCAGCCTCACTGCCAGCCTCATGAGCCACTACCTAGTCTGGACGGGCCTTGAGAGCCAGTGAGAGGCAGGGTTGAGAACTGTACGATAATTATCGTATTTGTACGATAATTTGACTATCCATACGATGTACGATGCATGGTTGAGAATCGTACACGAAAATACGATAATTGACTCACAAATATAATTACATTATAAAGTCCCTACCAAATTGTCATCGCAAAAAAAAAAAAAAATTGTCGCTGCAACTTCGCGAGAGAGAGTGAGAGAGAGTTTTGAGTTTGACTTTTGGTTCCTTTGCATGACATGGATTGGGGCGTTTCTGCCCCATTAAACGCAGATTGTGCGAGGGTATTTAGCAAGATTAGCCTTACCAAGACAATGAAAAAAAAAAAGATTCAACGGGAACCCTACTGGTTCTCTTCCAGCAGTGCAGTGTGTAAGGGAAAAGGGAGATTGTGTTTACTTTCCTCCCTACAGATGATATTATAATAAGTCGATTTTACTGACACTATCATATTGCGCCACGACACAGGGGATGAAAGAATAGAGAGGAACGAATTTCCCCTTTTCTTTTGAGGATGATACTATGTAGAATTCTCGGTTTTAGCTTTTTTGAGCATTTTTTATGTTTTCTAAATATAATTTCTTTTATTTATTAATTATTTGGGGAAAAAATAAAAACAGGAATTTTTTGCATGATGGATATAATTATATATCTTGGTGAAAAGAGAAAATATTTTTATATCTTGAACTGAATTCAATGATGTATATAGTTATCTACTGACTATATTATTTTAGCTAAGGTTGTACGATAATCTATCTGAAAATACGATAATTTTGGTGGCTCTGTACGATAATGTGGGCTACAAAAGTTCACAACCCTGGTGAACCGTGAGAGGCGAGAGCAGGGCCAGTCAGTTAGCCGGACTTCACGGTAAAGGCACCTGTGACTCCGGTGCTCCCGCAGCTCCTCAGTGGCTGGCCTGGTGAGGCAGACACACGAGTCATCTAGCGTGCTTGTGCTTACCTCCCTTACGAGAAACACTCAAACAAGTTTTACAATCTGGCCTGTCACAGGTGTTAGAGATTCTGAAAATTTCATCCTGTGGTGTAAGAAAAAACTCTTTTAGTAGTGTGGACACTTGTCAACTGGTACTGACTTATGTTTGACACGCAGTGACGCCAGTTAGCGGCGCTGCGAGCATGGCGAGGCCCGAGACGGAGGTGGAGGGACAGAGTGGCTCTGTGGACACCAACAACAACACGGACAGGAAGACTGCGAGTGATTATTTAAGCAATAGTATAACAGCAACCTGTTGGGGCAAGTATCAGCTGCGACCTCGGTCCCTCCGGATGCGGCGCCGCTCGGCCTCTGACGGTGAGTGGAGCCTCCAGGACACGCTGCGGCACAAGCAGAGGCCGCCGCCGCTGTCCCGCTACCGCCGGAAGACGGCCAATGCGAGGGAGAGGTACCGCATGCGGCAGATCAACACATCCTTCGAGAGCCTGCGGGGTCGCGCTGCCTTCGTGGTGTGTGCCCCGCGCCGCAGCTGACATACCAAATCACCTACTGAACGCTTGCCTCCGCCTACATCAGATTCCCTGGGCAGGATATTCTGGGACGTCAACGCCCCGAGGAAACGCCTGCTCCTTGGTCTCTCCAGCATCCTGGGTAGGACTCTGGCTCTCTCGAAGAATCAAACTCAAATCCAGCTTTTTTTGAAGAATCCAACCCAATCTGAAAAAGTCAGGGGTCCGATAGATCCAGCCAACTGCCTGCAGACACACAGCAAGATTCTGACTTCGTATCAGTATTGTGCAGCTCCTCCCTCGGATACACGGGAGTTTTCCCCAGGATACCCTCGAAAGCCTTTCGTACCTGGCGCCAATGTCTGAAACAGAAGGCCGTCGCTCTCCTGCTGGGAGCGACGCGATCAAGGGTGGAGTGACCGTCCAGCACACGCCGTGGTGTCCTGATGGCGGTACCGAGGCCGAACCTAGCCTGCAAGGGCGTGTGTCCGCTTACGGGAACCACGATAATGTCACTGAAACCAGCCTCGCCTCACTCTCTTCTGCAGTGCCCGTCGCCGCACATCCGAGGCAGCCAGCTGTGATTGACACAAGTAATATATTGTTGACCAAATGTATCTATGACTTATATATAGATCGTGCCGGAGACACTGACGTCACAGTGAGTGCCAATTAAGTTACAAAATAAATCAATGAAATCTATCTTCTATAATCCACTTAAATCTATGAAATACAGACTATCTGAAACCAACCACGCCTTCCGATGACGCGGTGCCGGTAGTTCCGTGTCCAGAGGGAGGGGCGGCCCGCGAGAGGGCGGGGTGGCGCGGAGCAAAGGATTGTTACCCTTGAGGTGTTCCCAGGACCCCAGCGTCAGCCCGGGCAAGCACTCCCCGCCCCCACAGCTTCACCTCACGCCCTCGCTGCTGTATCATCTATTGTATAACTCTCAAGGGAAACATATGGTTTATTTTCGCCGGTTAAACTACATGAGATTAATTATGGAATTTATATCCTTGTTTTTATCATATATTCCCTCCAACGGCTGTCAGATGGCGGCAAGCCACCTCCAACCTTACAGGAAACAAAAACAATTTACAACAGTTGTCACACTTATGATGAATCTTTAAACAGAACATCTGGAGAAAAGTATTGCATGGCTTTCATCCCATTACACACCGTCTGTAAGTGCTCTGATATATCCATATAGCACAATCAAATGTTACCAGCATTATATGTTGACAGGGGGTTTTTCTTTAACTGTCCAATCTCTTTTCACTTGACCAATATATTAATTATGTTCCTTTCGCTGTAATAAGTGTCAGGATGTGGAGGATTTTAACCCGTGAAGTCGTTATCTGTATTTTCGTTTCTGCGTAAGAGTCGCCTTCAAAGAATATTATGGATCTGTTCTCCTCACCCAAGACTTCCCTCGCTTTCACACAACAACACACACAGTCCCCACAATTCATGCCATTCATCTTTGGTGTACTTATATGTTGAAGTATACATGATCTTGTGTTCCATAAAACTATCATATATATATACTTTTTGCTTATTCTGTTCATCCATGGGAGAAAATGTTAATTACTATTTTTATCTCCTGATCTCACACAGTGTCTGCTAGCACTCCTCACTAAGGTTCGCTTCCCATCTCTACTACACAAAGCATTTCAAGAGGATTGAAATATTTAAAGAGTATAAGAAATGCAATAACCAGAAAGAAGGCAAGAAAATGGAGGTCACAGCACAAGAGTTTATTGTGTTTGACTTCACCCATGGTCTTGTCCCACGCGAGCCGGACTCGCGATTTGCCAGTTTCACCCTCCCGGTGAGAGCTTGGAGCTCATTATTACCGCTCTCAGGGTAATTCGGGACCTCACACACCACACCCCCAATCCTGCCCAAACTGCTTTCTGAACAACATCGCCAGAAACTCTCTCGGAGGAGGCAAGGAGAGTTTGACTCCCCACGCTACGAGTGCGTTAAAGCGATACAAATCCTAAGCTGTCTGCCTGAGGGGATGAAAGGTGCTGCTGCCACCACTCCCACTCTCCTTGTGTTGCCGCAACGCCCATCGGCCCAGCAGGGTCCGCTTTGACCCCTGCCTCCTTCTCTCCTCCCTTGTCTTCTCTCTCGATCTTAACCCAACTCTCGTTATTCAGGTAATCAATTTAAACACAATTCTTCTTTGGATATTAACACAGCGACTGGGCATCGCTGAGGAGCGTTTCATAATACAAGTCATGCCATCTCGGTGTCCGGTGTCTATACCTGGTGTCCTGCAACAATAACAGGAATGGTTTTCATCACCTGGCGCTACAAATGCCTCTTACTCTAGATAGGCAAATGCTTCCAATAACAATCTGCAACACCGGACAGGATTTTCACTTATTCCAATTCTAAGCACGGAAATGTAACTGGCGCGATTCCACCGGGGCCCAGTTTGGGCAACATTTGCATGCCTACATTGTCGCATAACTCCAAGTGTGGTTTCAATCAGTTCAACAGAAGGCAACATGTAGCAGCGACTGTGTGGCATGCGACATGGTGTCAACATGTTCCGTAAACCTGACGCATGCGACACCGGGGAAATTTAGCCTTTGCCCTAGTGTTGAACGCCTTCCCACCATGCATCGCAGGAAGGATTCGATGTTGGAAGCAACAAGATGAATTGGTCTCAAGAAAAAACCGTAGAATTTATAGAAGAATATAGTAAACTTGCGTTCTATGGGGTATACGCTGCCAATTACAGCATAACCATGCCTTAACTCTAAACTAGATGCACTGCGGGATTAGCCGATAAATTGGTGCGCTATAAACTTTATGGATCATTTTACTATGTCATTATTATTAACATGTTACAATCTCATTATTATTATTATACTAATAAAATATACCAGTCGATAAATAAAATTGGGCGTTTTTTTAGTTGAGAGGTGTAACTGAAATGCAACAAATTATAATTTGATAAACATCACTCGTTTATGGGGGGGGGGAAAAAATTTTTTATCACCTCGTGATCATAGACCCCTGAAAGTTGATAGCGGTGCCGTAGAGTTGAGTGACTGTGACAGACGGACGGACAGACAGACAGACCCGCCCTCTTATTATTATATATAGATAATTATTATTATTATTATTATTATTATCATTTTATGATTATTATTATTATTACTGTTGTATGTAATAATAGTGTTAATAGTATAGTAAAGTAGTCTATATCACTTTAGTATAGTATACTTACCTTAACTACATCTACGTTAAGTTGCTTCGATAATTGCTTGGCATACTCCGTCAGAGTCCTTGAAATGTCGTTTTTCAGAAATTCTGAGAGGTACATGCGAGATGCATAACTTTCTCCAGTGGCTAGGAAGGGCAGTGTCCACTAAAGTCTGACTTTAGGTGGTATAAACGGCTTCCCGGTAATTTGTGTCAACTCTTCCTAGTCCCTGGACTCACATTTGGCGATCAGGTACTTGAAATCCCACACTCAATCCTTGAAAAGTTCTTGAAAAGTGAATTGGTCATCGAGTACATAATTTTTCAATAAAATCATTTTGCGCAATGTTACTTAGCCCATAAAAGTTCTCTCTTCACCATCGGGTGTTTTTGTTTTTTTTTTTTTTTTGCGACACAGCACTAGATATGCAGCAGCAGCGACCGTCTGCTGAGACATCGTTGTTGACAACTGGCTTGTTTTTGTTTGAATTGGTGGAAAAGGTTTTGTGCATTCAACAGTCAACATAGGATGTAGCATGCTACAAGCAACAACGATGTTGCCTTGTCGAGGGCAACATGTCTCCTGATTGAAAGCCGCATTCAGCATATTTGTTGAAAGCCAGTCAAGTCGCATGCTACATATTGTCTGTGTTGCCTCGGTGGAATCGCGCCTTAATTATTTCACCGAGATTCCACCGAGGCAACACAGGCAACATGTAGCGTGTGACTTGACTGGCTTTCAACAAATATGTTGAACACACATTTGCAGAAAGAGACATGTGAGTAAACACGACTTTTAAGTAACATACACAAAAGATCACACAATTTCCACGCCCTCAATCCACAGCCAAGGCGTGAGGGATTCCGCTGCAATAGTACCTAAAGAAAATATAAATGTTTTAAATAGCACATTATTATCACGTTCACTCCTCTACAATGCACATGACTATACGAGCCTCCCACCCCGATGATACAGAACAAAGATCACTGCTCTATTTTGTTCTTAAAGAGAAAAATACATGAGAATCATTGGGTAATATTTCTTCCTCCGATGGCTTGGTATTTATGTTGACATCTATTTAGCTTTACCTGGACTGTGGTGACGTTAAATCATACAGCACACTACATAAAGTATCATCTACAAAGAGAAAAAAAATGTATTTCCTCGTTCATTTGACAAATCTTAGTTAGCTCTAAAATTTGAAACATATACAATGAACCAAATATCGCCTTTTTTAGTAACTCCAAGCAATGTATTAATTAAGAAAGGTTGTTCAAAAATCTACATACTACATATTGCACATACATAAAGGTCTATTACTTTTAGGTCAACGTAAAAGTATGCGACTTCGCGGGATTCCTGCAAGGACTATTAGTTTGATGACTGATCTGTACTCTGGGACTGAGAGTGCTGTGAAGTGTGGGGGAGGTGTATCCAGCTTCTTTCCTGTGAATACAGGAGTGAGGCAAGGTGCCATCCTTGCCCATCAAATGTCAACACTTGTAATGGACTGGGTCAATTGGGCAAAGTTTGTAGATTAAGTGATTGTGGAGCTCCTCGGCATCAGCATGAGGTCACTGAGCTTGTTTTTGCCGATGATGCAGTAATCTTTGCTGAGTCGGAGGTGCTGGTGATGGCTCTCGAGGCGCTGCACGAGGAGGCAAAATCTTTGGGACTTGAAGTCTCCTAGCTCAAGACCGAGGTCCAGGTGTTTGGAGGCTTACTAGATGAAACAGTACAGTCTGTTCATGCTTGCAGCGAGAACATTGAGATCTTGGAAAGTTTTACATACCTTGGTAGCGCAGTCCATAATGATGGCGGGTCACGTCAAGAAGTCTTACGGCGTTTGGCATAGCCCACGTTGTTATGGACTCTTTCAGCGGAGTATTTAGCGTTTGTCGGTACCTGTGGCAGGAGGACAAAGACCGATCTCAAGTCGCTTTTGATCCCTGTCTTACTCTATGGTTGTGTGAGCATAGACACTAAATAGCGTCTGAAGGATTCTAATCAATTCCTTGGTAATAAGTGTCTTCGCAGAATCATTTGGATATCACTGGGATGATTGCGGGTGTCACATCAGCGATTGCACCCGTGAGACTTAATCGATGCCTATTACTGCATAGTCGTCAGCGCCAACTTCGGCTATATTGGTAATGTGACAACGCTACCCTCAACCGATCCGTTCCCATCAGGTTGTATCTGTAAGAGACAATCCGGCCGTGGAGAGGCAAGAGGGCGCCCACAAGGTTCGTAGCAGGGCCAAGTTGATGTTTCTTGTCGAGAGCTGCTTGGTATGGGAAAGGAGCCTGCATGGGGACTCGCGCGTGGTGACCCCGGAGTGGCGTCGTAGGGTGGGCGAGGCGATGCGCCCCCCGGCGTATGCCCCCAATGATTGATTGATTGTTAAAGTATCAAGCTGCAAATGGCTAGACGTGACATTACCCTTGTCTAGCCGCCGCGGCCTCGCCTGACGAGGCTTCCTCAGCCGCTTCCCTTAGCGGCGGGCAGGCACGCTCCGGGGGTCAGGCACGGGGGTCACGCACACAAGCTGAGACTGAGAGATCGTTGCGAGGTCAACCACACCTTGCACTCTCTCTCTCTCTCTCTCTCTCTCTCCTCTCTCTCTCTCTCTCTCTCTCTCTCTCTCTCTGTCTCTCTCTGTCTCTTCTCTTCTCTCTCTCTCCTCTCTGCTGCTCGCTCTCTCTCTCTCTCTCTCCTCTCTCTCTCTCTCTCTCCTCTCTCTCTCGTCTTTCTCTACTCTCTCTCTCCTCTCTCCTCACTCTCTTCTCTCTCTCTCTCTCTCTCTCTCTCCTCTCTTCTCTCTCTCTCTCTCTCCTCTCTCTTCTCACTCCTCTCTCTTCACTCTCTCTCTCTCTCTCTCTCTCTCTCTCTCTCTCTCTCTCTCACACATGCTTAACCCCTTCACTCCCAGATCTTTCCTTTGCTAAATAGAATTGTATGTTGTCGAGCTATAAAATTACGAAAAGTAACTTAATATACCAAATTAGCTAGTGGACAAGGATACTAAACAGGTCACAGCTATAAAATATTGCTTGTAATCACTAAAAATCGTCTAATGGTACCCAAATTACAATGGAAATTACGTTCTGGGCCTCAAGGGGTTAATGCCATGTAGGGCAAAGAAAGAGCAGCAGCCAGCCTTGACAGAGGAGCATCATCAACTCTAGGGTACAAACACGCCCAAAACACACCTTGCAATTTAACCTTGTTTTTTCGTCTCGAAGGTCCAAGAAATGATTCAAGAATATTCTGATATTCCATGAGAATCAAGTTGAAGAAATAATAGGCATATGATAATAAACATTGCACAATAAATAAAAGAATTTAGAATTCAATGTTGATGTGGTTTTCTCAGCCTCAACTGTACCAGCCCTGAGGTACGGTTTAGAATTACCCTCCAAGTTTTACAATTAATTCTTATGCAGATTTTATCCGCCGCCACGGACACAGGACCGAGTGACCTATCCGTCTACCTTGAACTCATCTCTTCATTCTCAGTCCGTCGCTAAGATCAGAACTAACAGTTGTGATAAAATGTCACCGCTATCTCCTGTGATACCTATCGACGTATCAACCATTAAGAACCTCTCTTCCCTTCCTTTTCGTTTTCATCTTGAATGCTCGGTCTCTTCACACCGTTCCACTTTTCTCCTCTCTTCCTACCATCTTCCGAGCTTCAAACGGTGATAGTTGGTGATACCTAAAAAGTTTGGTAGGCGCTTTTAATAACACTGAAAGTTTGGTTGTTGATTACGTAGTGACGACATAAAACTATCATGGCACTAACTAAATGCCTTGTAGCTACCTATTGTCTAATACCAAACACTCATCTTTTCGTTAATTTTCTTCTGCAACGAAACGCATTCCAAGCAAATTTTCCTCACAATGCATTCAGCCTAGAAACCCTGAATTAATATGAAAGTAACGTGTTGGTGTACTTGGCTTTAACGACAACTTAAAGCAACATACTACTGGAAAGCACGTACAAACTAGTGGGGGGGGGGGGGGGGGGGGGGCACTCAGTAGCGCGCTACCTCCGCCCGAAATATTTCATCTTTGGTTGCCCATGGACAGTTGTGATTCGTTTCATAAAAAATAAAAATAAAAAATATATATTACTATAATGCACTCAGTATGAGCGCATACCTTCCGGTCGAGGAGTATGCCATGGTTTCATTGGTTGCCAGGCAACAGTTGTCAATAGATTTCATCCAAAATTAAATCAGTTCTTCCTTATACCAAATAGACTTTGGCATACCAAGTTTGGTCAAATCTATTCGTAACTTTTTCGAGAATCCTGTAACTAATAACCGACAGACAGACAGACGACAGATCGGGGGTGAAAACTAACCCTCCACTTCGTGCGGAGGTAATAAGCGACACGGTGTAGAGGAACAATCTTCAATCTTACCCAACCTCCAGTCTGCGAGTTACAACCCTGTCATCCACATCACCTCCCTGCCTCACACCTCCAGCTGACAATTACAACCCCTGCCATCCACATCACCACCTCGCCTGCCATCAAACCATCCAGTCTGAACAGTTAAACCCTGCCATCACATCACCTCCCTGCCTCACACCTCCAGTCTGAGAGTTACACCCCTGCCATCCACATCACCTCCTGCCCTCACAACCTCCAGTCTGACAGTTACAGCCCCTGCCAATCCACATCACCTCCCTGCCTCAACACCCCAGTCTGAACAGTTAACAACCCCTGCCTATCCACATCACCCCCCTGCCTCACAACCTCGCAGTCCTGGAACAGTTACAACCCCTGCCATCCACCATCACCCCCTGTATCATTCACAACTCCATCCTTACAGTTCAACCCCTGCCATCCACATCACCCCCCTGCCCCACAACCTCCGGTCTGCTGACAGTTACAACCCCTGCCATCCACATCACCTCCCTGCCTCACAAACCTCCAGTCTGACAGTTACAAACCCCTGCCAACCACATCACCCTCCTGCCTCACAACCTCCCGTCCTGCAGTTACAACTCCCTGCCATCCACATCAACTCCCTGCTCACAACCTTTACTACACTAATAACCCACAAGGCCTGGGGTTTTGTTTGTTGTTTTTTTTACCGGGCAGTAGTTTTATGGTCTATGAAAGTGACCCTCATTTTTTCCAGCCTGTCAACGAGCATGCTTGCCGATCATGTGTGTTTGACGGCCTGAGTTACCCCCCCCCCCCCACACACACACACCGTCCCAATGGTCAAGTGATAGAGCGTTGGCCTGCTATTCTGTGATTAGCTGGTTCGAATCCTGGCTCGCTCACGGGTGATTTTTTCACTGACAAATTCGGAACCGGTTTACTGTCCCACTTGAGCAAGGGGATTGGGGGGGGGGGGTACGCAAATCCGCAACATTTACACCTTCCGCACATCCGCAAACGAATTCAGACTTTCCGCAATTTGCAGAATTGCGGTTATTGCAAGATTATTTGTTTAAGGTCACAGGTCAGGCGTGTAAGGAAATAAGGGAAAGGTTTAGTGTTTCGAAGCAATGTTGAGTTCATTGAGTAATCCGGTACGAGTGACAGTCAAGAGCGAGCCAGCGAGGAGGCAAGACGTGTGTGCAGGTAGCTGGGAGGAGGAAGAGGATGAAGTTTGGCCAAACGGTGCTTTATTTTGTTGCTGTTTTTCATATTTCTGCAGCGTAAGGTAGGAGAAAGAGAGGGAGGGAGTGGGAGAGAGAGTGAGAGGAATGAGTGGGCAGTGGCGGATCTTGGGAGCCCTGAAATCTCATTGGCCACTCCAGATCTGAGTCAGAGGTCTAATGAAAATTCAATTGTTTCTTTTTAATGGCTATGCCATGGCCACCCCACACTAGATATGTGTCCAACTTTGGCCACCGCAGTCACCATTTCCTGGCGGCGCTACTGTGAGTGGGAGAGGGAGGAAGAGAGGGCGAGCTTACGTGTGATTTGAGGTTGTTTAGTCCTCCCTGCAAAGTAATGGCTGTTGCTTCGTTATCTTTCTACCTTATATGACGTCAGATCAGCTATAGCCAGTGACGTAGCTACGGGGGACACGTGCCCCCCCCCCCATGAGAATCCGCAGCCCCCATGTGCCCCCCACTGGCCATGGCTGCCGTAATCTGCTTGGACCTGTGACTAACGAGTTACGATATGCCCTAATACCCGTCTATGTGTCATCAGAATGCCCCTGAGCTCCGCTTGCCATTGTGCTCCCCCATACACAGCTGTGCCCCCCCATTGATACATACCTCGCTACGCCACTGGGGAGGGTTAAGGGTGTGGTAACAATGGACTGTTTTAGTAATGGTCCCCCATTCACCCCCTTAATGTGGTCCGTATCAGGACATGTTGTTTGGTGAATGTTCGGTGACTCTTATTGCCTTAATTCCCTCCCTAGTTATCTCTGATTTACTAGTAACATTGCCCGTTTTAAATATATTCAATCAGTCTTTCAATAGTTTTTAATACACGTAAATATTCCGTAACTTTGTCCTGCGAACTATCTCAAACTGGATGGTAATAATAATAGCAGTTACAATAAGACTTTATTGATCTTTCATTATTACACAGTCGTTGATAGGTTATAGAAATGTATAGTAATTGTTTTAACTTACTTCTTTATTAAGTCACGCACTACTATGGCATATTTTTGACATTAATTAAAGCAATGGATGGATGGAACATTAGTGGAACAGGCGACTGCTCGTTAGCTGAAGTAATTACCCCCCCCCCCTAGTTACTGGTTCGCCCCCTTCCTTAGTGGTTATCTCGCGTCAGTCAATCCTTCTATGAATATATCTCTTAATAATCTCCCATCCTTGTGTTATTGGCTGGCCTTAAGTAACATTTTTATGAGTTTTCTTCTCACCATCGCTAATACTTGCTGCACTTTTCTTTCCCAGACCAAAGAAACTGTCAATAGATGAGATGAATAGAAGGGTTTTCTGTAATCTTAATGTGCGTGGGTGGTAAGAAGAAAAGTTTCCTTGTTAAACTTCCTCCTTTATTCCAAAATATTACACTTTTTATTCTAATAAACTTCACAATTGAATAAATCACATCACTCACTAACTGTTCAAACAAAAACTTTCAAAATCAAACCTTTCCAAATTCACACCCGATAAGGAAATAAAATTTTATATGTATTCTGAAAATAAACTTAAAAAATTCAGTAATCCTGGGACTGAATATAATAATTGGAACAAAGGCAGATCCGTGCATAGAAATGAGACATAATGAATGTCAAGACTTGTAATTAATAGGTAATATTAATTAAGGCTTCCAGACATCTTAATGGCCGTGGGTGATATCACAAAGCACACCAATAAAATAATAGTTAATATCAATTACAGCTTCCATGTATCTTATATTTCATGGTGGGTGTCGCCAAGCGTGGCAACCAGCGGGAACTTAATGGTTTTTTTACTGTAAGTGTTAAAGCTATTTTTTTGTCGTGTTGTAACTTTACTGTAATTGTTTCAGTAACTTACTTAGGGTGTTTAGCGTGACGGAGGATATGTTACTTGGGTGTTTAGCGTGACGGAGGATATGTTACTTGTTCATCTCATCTTTGTACATCTCAATGCAGTCACACCTGAACCCAAAAAACCTCACCCGTTGTTTGTATTGTACAGAGTTTGACATTAAAGTACTTCCTCATTGCATGGAAAATAATATGCTATGATTATATCTAGCACATGTCATATGTAATATATTACAGGTAAGGTAGGTACCATGTTTTCTTGTTTTAATGGATGTTATTTTGCTTCAGGAAAAGATCGCGTCAGGGCAGGGGGTGATGCAAGAGTCCCCGTGGGAGAGTGACAGCCCCGCCCCAGCCAGCGGGTCGCAGTGTTGCCCCGCCGCAGAAAGGTCAGGTCACGGGGCAGGTTTGGGCTCCCCAACACCCACACTACTTACCCGTCACTGCATCAGCGGCGTGAAAATCAGTGGGCGGTGCTGTAAGTGTTGTGTGTGGGTGTGTTCATGCTGTAGTGAGTCATGTGTAGTGTAAAGACCACCCTATGCAAGGCCATGACGCTTCATTTATGTGACAGAGGAAGTTTTAAACCCCATTCTTCCAATGTGCAAATTTATGAGTTATTAATCTCTAACACTTTAACCCCTTAACGCCCGATCTTTCCTCATACGATAAGAACTAAATATACCAAATAAGTTAGTGGACAAGGATACTAAACATGTCATTATCTATAAATATTGCTTATATTAATTGAAATGGCTTAATGGTACCCAACTTACAATGAAAATTACGTTGTGGGCCTCAAAGGCTCAAGGGGTTAAAAAGAATTTTTGCTAAGCAAAAAGCTAAAAACATAGAATTGTATAGTAGAGAGAAAACCAAATTTAATTATATGAAAATGATTATTTATGTATAACTTACAATTTTAAAATACACTGACATTTTATTCTAAACTACATACTAACCTGCAAGTGCCACTACATTTTGTCTTTGTTGGTGAATTACAAAATGCTTCATAGACCTATTTAGTTTCGTCTCCAGCCTTCCCGTTGAGAAATATATTAAGACAGCAAATATAGTTGTCATATATTCTCTTATGCCTTAAATACGTAACAGGCTTTTTTTGCTTCGTTAACTTATGCTTCATTAACTGATAAGGCTGCACCATACCATAACGACAGCTGTAACGTCGAAGTCTGAAGCTTTTGTTGAATGAAAATGTGGTGCCAAAATATCAAAATGCTGTCAACCACTCAAATCAAAATATTGCTTAAGATGAACAGGCAAATACTTGGTGCTCGTCGGGCAAGTTCCGTTGGTTGCATGGTTTACAAAATCCCCAGGCACAGCCAAATGCTTTGTCACTTATGAACATTAGTTGGAAATTTCGAACATTTTCCACATTTTTTTCCCACATTTTTACGCATTTGGAAACAAATATCACCAATTGATTATATTTGTGTTGGAATATATGTTACAAATGAGGCGTTTGGCATAGCATTTATCATGATATTCTACACTGTTATCAGATGCACTCCCGTTTGTGTCGAGATCATATCAAAGAAATATGTAATTTACATATACACTTAGTCATCAAACGGCTTTATAAAAAGTATGCTTATATATAACATTAGCCGCAAAGCCGCCCTCCGGGCGGACTTTTTGGCTAGCTCCTGCGGAGGGCTATTGGTGGGCCTTCGGCCCACCACCTGTGTTTGGTGGGCCGAAGGCCCACCAAACACAGACTCTCCAGATAGCCCCTTCTAGCTTTCCTGAAATCATGGATGTAGAAATGTATGTATTAACGCCAACCTATTCACATCACCCACAACCCATTCACTCACCCATACCCATCACCCCCCCAACCCCTTCACTCACCCATTACCCCACCACCCCCCACCCCTTCCACCACCCAATTATCCATCACCACACACATTCACTCACCCATTACCCTTTACCCCCATCTATTCCCCACCATCACCCTCCACCCCTTCACTCACCCCTCACCCCACACCCATTAGCCATCACCCCCCCCTTCACTCACCCATTACCCATCACCCTACATCAAGGTTTCCTCAATTCTCGCAACCCACTTTTTTCTTCACAAATTTTCGCTAATGGGCTGCTAAAAAAAGGGGAAAAAAAGTGGGTCGGATCATCTCATAAATGGGCTTAAAACCTTTCCCCCGCTCGAGCGGGCCAAAGTGCATAGGGGGTTCCGCACAGGGGGCGCACCTGGGGCGGACACCCACACCCACAACAACACACACACCCCCACACACAACACCCCCACACACACAACACACACACTTCGCTTATTATTATTATAGATAGATAGATAGAAAGAAATGTAGTATTAACGCCAACCTATTCACATCACCCCCAACCCATTTAACTCACCCATTACCCCCCCCCCACCATTCACTCACCCATTAACCACCACCCCCCACCCATCACTCACCATTACCCATCACCACACACCCATTCAAGAACCCATTAACCCAGCACCCCCATTCTATTCCCTCACCCATCACCATCACCCCCCACCAAATTCACTCACCCTATACCCCACCATCACTGCAATCCACCTATTACCCATACCCTACATCAAGTTTCCTCAATTCTCGCAACCCACTTTTTCTTCACAATCTCGCTAATAGCTGCTAAAAAAAAAAAAAAAAAAGTTATCGGATCATCTCATAAATGAGCTTAAAACCTTCCCTGCTCGAGCCGGTTCCATAACTGTGCCATATGAGGGATTTCGCCACAGGGGGCGGGCACCTGGAGCGGACACCAACCCCAAAAACACACACACACACACACACACACCACACACACACACACAGACACACTTTCGCTTATATTATTATAGATTTAAGGGTTAAAGGGAGAATATAATCACAAAAAACGTCTTAATCAGCACTGTCTCCACCGGTACCACAGCCGTGCAGAACATAGTTGTCCTGATACTTTGAAGTTAGTAAAAAACATCCCTGAAGGTAAAAGTTACGCAATCTAAACAGTAACAGTCGTAGTTACACACGTGCGTTTAGTTCTCTTTATTATCAACCCGCCATTATCTGCCGCGGATCTTCCTTTTAAGTCAGCCTCTGTTAAGTAGGCCAAGTTATCTTGCCACGACTGTCTGATTGTTGTCAAAGGTATTTCCCGCCGGCAGAGAACGGGCCCGGTTGTTTCAGGGAGGGGAGGGAAAGGGCGGCCGCCAAATGGGACACTATGCTGAACACGCGGACGGCGCCATGATACGAGTCCCCTGCAAGAGAAAGGGAAAACGGGTAGGGAGCAACCAGAGGCACGTTGTCTTTGCCTTTCTTGGGGACTGGGTTATTGCAGATACTTTACTTGGGACACCGGTTATTGCAGAACGTTATTTGGGACTCCGGTTATGCAGATACTTTACTTGGGACACCGGTTATTGCAGATACTTTACTTTGGGACACCGGTATTCAGATACTTTACTTTGCGGACTCCGGTATTGCAGATACTTTACTTGGGGACACCGGTTATTGCAGATACTTTACTTTGGGACACGTTATTGAGACTTACTTGGGAGGACCTCCGGTTATTGCAGATACTTTACTTTGGGACTCGGTTATTGCAGATACTTTACTTTGGGACTCAGTTATTGCAGTACTTTACTTTGGGACACCGGTTATTGCAGATACTTTACTGAGGACACCGGTTTATTGCAGATACTTTACTTTGGGACTCAGGTTATTGCAAGAATTACTTTACTTTGGGGACTCAGGTTATTGCAGATACTTTACTTGGGACACGGTTTAATTGCAGATACTTACTTGGGACTCAGGTTATGCAGATACTTACTTGGACTTAGGTTATGCAGATACTTTACTTGGGGGACACGGGTTATTGTAGATACTTTATTGGGACTTAGGTTATTGCAGATACTTTACTTGGGGGACACCGGTATTGTAGATACTTTACTCTTGGACTAGGTATTGCAGAACTTTACTTTGGGGACACCGGTTTGTTAGATAATGTACTTTCGGGACTCAGGTTATTGCAGATACTTACTTGGGACTTAGGTTATTGCAGATACTTACTTGGGAAGGACAACGGTTATTGTAGATACTTTACTTTGGGACTTAGGTTATTGCAGATACTTACTTGGGGACCACAGGTTATTGTAAGATACTTTACTTTGGGACTTAGGTTATTGCGATACTTTACTTGGGGGACACCGTATTGTAGATACTTTACTTTGGGACTCAGGTTTATTGCAGATACTTACTTGGGGACACCGGGTCTTTGCAGATGCTTTAATTTGGGACTCAGGTTATTGCAGGATACTTTACTTTGGACTCAGCTTATTCGCAGATACTTTACTTGGGGACTCAGGTTATTGCAGATACTTACTTTGGGACTCCAGGTTTTTGCAGAGGCTTTACTTTGGGACTCAGCTTAATTGCAGATACATTACTTTGGACTCAGGTTATTGCAGATACTTTACGTGGGACTCCGGTTATTGCAGATACTTACTTTGGGACTCAGGTTATTGCAGATACTTTACTTAGGGACTCCAGTATGCAGATACTTTACTTGGGGACTCCGGTTCTATTGCAGATTACTTTACTTGGGGACCCGGTTATTGCAGATACTTTACTTTGGGGACTCCGGTTTATTGCAGATACGTTACTTGGGGACTCCAGTTAGTGCAGCATAATTTACTTGGGGGACTCTGGTTATTGCAGAAATTTGCTTTGGGACTTGGTTTTATTGCAGATACTTTACTTGGGACCCCAGGTTGGTTATTGCAGATACAATACTTTGGGACTCTGGTATTGCAAGAGACTACTTGGGGACTCTGGTTTATTGCAGATACTTTTACTTGGGACCAGGTATTGCAGGAATACTTTACTTTGGGACTGGGTTATTGTAAGATACTTAACTTTGGGACACCGTTTTTATTGCAGATACTTACTTTGGGACACCGGTTATTGGCAGATACTTACTTTGGGGACACGGTATTGCAGATACTTTACTTTGGGACACCGGTTATGCAGATACTTACTTTGGACACCGGTTATTGCAGATACTTTAATTTGGGGACTCGGTATTGCAGTTACTTTACTTTGGACTCGGTTTTATTAGAGATTACTTTACTTGGGGGACTCAGGTTATTGCAGATACTTACTTTGGGACTCAGGTTATTGCAGATACTTTTACTTTGGGATGGTTATTGCAAAGGACTACTGGGACTCTGGTTATGCAGATACTTTACTTTGGGACTCAAGTTATGCAGATACTTTACTTTGACTCGGTTATTGCAGCTACTTTTACTTTGGGACTCCGGTTATTGCAGATACTTTACTTGGGGGACACCGGTTATTGCAGATACTTTACTTTGGACTCAGGTTAATGCAGGTACTTTACTTTGGGACTCCGGTTATTGCAGATACTTTACTTGGGACTCCGGGTATTGCAGATACTATTTGGGACTCAGTTATTGCAGATACATTTACTTGGGACAACTTTATTGCAGATACTTTACTTGGGACACCGGTTATCTGCAGATACTTTACTTTGGGACTCAGGTTATGCAGATACTTTCTTTGGGGACTCAGGTTATTGCAGATACTTTACTTGGGGACACCGGTTATGCAGATAATTTACTTTGGGAATCAGGTTATGCAGATACTTTACTTTGGGGACTTAGGTTTATTGCAGATAACTTTACTGGGGGACACCGGTATTGTAGAACTTTACTTGGACTAGGTTATTGCATGATACTTACTTGGGGACACCGGTTATTGTAGATAATTTACTTTGGGATTAGGTTATTGCCGTACTTTACTTGGGGGACACCGGTTATGTAGATACTTTACTTTGGGACTCAGGTTATTGCAGATACTTTACTTGGGGACTTAGGTTATTGCAGATACTTTACTTGGACACCGGTTATGTAGATAACTTTACTTTGGGACTCAGGGTTATTGCAGATACTTACTTGGGGACCACCGTTATTGTAGATACTTTACTTTGGGGACTTAGGTTATTGCAGATACTTACTTGTGGGACACTGGTATGTAGATCCTTTACTTTGGACTCAGGTTATTGCAGAACTTTACTTTGGGACTTAGGTTATTGCAGATACAATAACCGGGGGACACCGGTTATTGTACGATACTTACTTTGGGACTTAGGTTATTTGCAGAGACTTTACTTGGGGGACACCGGTTATGTAAATACTTTGACGTTGGGACTCAGGTTATGCAGATTACTTTACTTTGGGACTCAGGTTATGCAGATACTTTACTTGGGGCCACGCGGTTATTGCCGATGCTTTACCTTGGGACTCAGGTTATGCAGATACTTACTTTGGGACTCAGGTATTGCAGATACTTACTTGGGGACTCAGGTATTGCAGGATTACTTACTTTGGGATCAGGGTTATGCAGATGCTTACTTGGGGACTCAGGTTATTGCAAGATACTTACTTTGCAGGGACTCAGGTTCATTGCAGATACTCTACTTGAGGACACCGGTTATTGCAGATGCTTTACTTTGGAACTCAGGTTATTGCAAGATACTTTACTTGGGGACAACGGTTTGAAGATGCTTTCTTTGGACTCAGGTTATTGCAGATACTTTTACTTTGGGCTCAGGGTTATCTGCAGGATACTTTACTTCGGGGACTTCAGGTATTGCAGATACTTACTTGGGACTGAAGGTTTTGCAGATGCTTTACTTTGGGACTCAGGTTATTGCAGATACTTTAACTTTGGGACTCAGGTTATTGCAGTATACTTACTTGGGGGACTCGGTTATTGCAGATATTTACTTTGGGGGACTCAGGTTTATTGCAGATACTTTACTAGGGCACTCCGGTTATTGGCAGATACTTTACTGGGGACTCCGGTTTTTGCAGATACTTACTTGGCGGACTCCGGTTATTTGCAGATACTTTACCTTTGGGACTCGGTTATTGCAGAATACTTAATTGGGTACTCCAGTTATTGCAGAACTTTCTGGGGGACTCCAGTTATTGCAAATACTTTACTTTGGGACTCGTTTATTGCAGATTAACTTACGATTGGGACTCAGGTTATTGCAGATACTTTACTTTGGGACCGGGTTAGCAGATACTTTACTTGGGACACCGGTATTGCAGGATAATTTACTTTGGGACACCGGTTATTGCAGATACTTTACTTTGGGACACCTGTTCATGCAGATACTTACTTTGTGGACACCGGTTGTTATTCGACACGATACTTTACTTTGGGACACCGGTATTGCAGATACTTTACTTTGGGACTACGGTAATTGCAGATTTACTTCTGGGATCGGTTTATTGCAGAGACTTTACTTGGGGACTCAGGTTATTGCAGATACTTTTACTTTGGGACTCAGGTTATTGCAGATACTTTACTTTGGGATGGTTATTGCGAGGACTACTTTGGACTCTGGTATTGCAGATCAGATATTCTTACTTGGGACTCAGGTTATGCAGATACTTTACTTTGGTACTCCGGTATTGCAGATACTTACTTTGGGACTCAGGTTATTGCAGATACTTACTTTGGGACCAGGTTATTGCAGATACTTACTTGGGCCACCGGTTATGCAGATTACTTTACTTTGGGAACGGTTCTCTTTCTGTTATGCCAGATACTTTAACTTGGACCGGTTTAATTGCAGATACTTTACTTGGGGACTCAGGCTCTACTAGAAGATACTTACTTTGGGACTCAGGCATGCAGATACTGTACTTGAACCCTGGTTATGCAGTATGTAATCCTTGGGACTCCCGGCTATGCAGATAATTACTTGTGGGAACAGGTTTACTGACGACACTTACCTTGGGTACTCGAGCTTACCGGAGACTACTGTACTTTGTAGCTGGTTATGTAAATTTACCTACTTTGGACTCAGGTTATTGCAGATACTTTTACTGGACTCCAGTATTGCAGTGATTACTTACTGGGGGACTGCGGTTGTATGGCAGATACTTACCGGGGATCAGGTTATTGCAGTGATACTTAAAAAAAATTTCCTCGGCATCTACAAGGGTCTACACGTCTTAAATCTAAACCTCCTCTAGAGTAAGTTTCAAAATTAATAATGATCGGAAGAATCGCAGAGGACCATTTCACAACGAACCTGAAGCACAGTCTTTGCCTTTTCTTTGGGTATCTCCCGATCCCACTTGGCTAGCCGTGCAACCGATACATTCGTACCACAGGAACTAGATAAAATGAAGTCAGGGGTCGGAATCAAATTATGCAAAAGTAAGTCACAAGATTTAGCTGCCGATTAACGAGAAACAACTCACTTTAGTATTAACCTTTTATTAAAAACTATACCAAAAACATATACTAGCAAACCCCAGATATGTGTCGCAAGTGTAATGTCTAAGGGCCTATCCAGGACGCCCAAGCTGGCGATATCTCCGAGATCGGCGGGCCTTTATCCATCATCGGGCACTATTTGATAGTGCAAAACCACGAAAATGCGATTCCCGTGACGTTTCCTTCCGCCTTTTTTATTTTTTTTTATTTCCCCCACCCTTTTCCACTTCCTATTGCTTTCTTCTTGAAGAGAGAAGGAACGTGCTAAATATCAAGCCGTCAGGTGTCCAGTATTATAAAAATACCTGTTAACGGGGGGAG